>UFQX01000139.1:464412-517295 GCA_900497675.1 Arapaima gigas
GAGCCCCCCCCCCCCCCACCACACACACACACACACACACACACACTTTTTTTCTTTTTAATTTTATATTCCGGGACCGACTCTAAAGCAGAGCTTCAAGAAGTGACTGTTTGGCCGTGAGGCTGACGGGCCATTTTTTGGGTGGTAAACAACGGTTCGGTGGCTTGTGTCCCTCAAACTTTCCGTAAACAGTGAAAGTTACCCAAATAAATAAATGATCTGGAGCGTATTTAAACGTCGTCTAATGATTCAGTAAAAAGCCTCAATATCGACACTGCAGAAAGTGTGTTAAAACGGCTTCGTTTCTTACTACTGATTTCACACCACAAAGGACTCGAAAGTGTCCGAATTTACCTGACGACTGATGCTGTTCCTGCTTTCCCCTTATCTCACACAACATATGGTACTCGGTAGTATGCGTGTACAGGAATAACCTCGTTGGGGCTAGCCTGGAGCTTTTCATATGTCTCTTACAGCAAGCAGCTGTGTGTGTGTGTGTGTGAGAGGGAGAGACAGTTGTCACAACTTCCCTAAATACCTGTAAGTATTGAACCACAGCGTTTGGTGGTTTAACTTTAAAATGTACTTTTAATTCCATGTTCTGTTGTTACAGTACAACTTATTCTGTATATAAATTTAAGTATGATATTCTTGACACTGCATTAGTACGTACAGGCATGTGTTTTATGTCTGCAGTGTTTTATCTGGCTAAAGAAATGTAAATATTACAAGAATTTAATTAAATTATATAGTTATGTGTGGAAAGATCAAAAGCATAGTTTAATCAAATTGTATTCAGTTTTAGTGATTATTCTTAAGATGTTTTAAGGGGGTTAGGGGGTTCTTGGCAGCGATGATGTCTTTAAATAACAAAAATGTTATAATTGCCTCTACCCCAACACAGACCCTGTCTTAGTGTACGTTACTGCTTTGGTGGATTGTATACTTTAAAATGACATTTTTGTTACATAAACTGTTACAGGAAATATTTTTTTCCATGCGCCAAAGAGCATTTTTCCTTTTGAGGTGGCTGTTAGATATTACTTTAGCTGCACTCCATTTTTTTTTTGTGAATGTCACAACTACAGAGAAAATGGAGAATCTTTGGTTTAAATTAATATATATCCTCTTATTTCTGTTGCTACAGATTATGTGTTCTTCGAGAACTCCTCCAGCAATCCTTACCTGATCAGACGAATTGAAGAGCTGAATAAGGTACGGCCCACAGGTGGAGCAGAGATTAGGTCCAGCTGGAAAGACAGACTTGGCTGCATGAGCAAGAGCTTGATACTACTTTGTACAGCATAATATTTTTATTCTAAAAAAACTTAAATTTAATTGATTATTCAACTCTTGTGCACTAATTTCTAAGTGTTTTATTTACTTAGCTGAGAGTTTGTCAATTTTATATGCATTGCATATTCACGTTCTGCTACAATGGAGAACACTGTGGCAAGCATAAAAACTGAATTAAAGGGAAATTTTCATTTTTTGCAGCTCCTTGTTTTTAGGGTTAATGATTTCTACTAGTGTAATGCTGGCATTATGCTGTAATGGATTTTAAATGATGCAGCAAAGCATAGGTACAGTTTGAAGACAAGGTAAAGGAAAAAAATGCAATGGTGTATAATATGTTTACATAAGCTTGTGCTTAGGGCACATGTATGTAACTAACTGTAGCAGACACCAGGCAAAAAGACATCTGCCTGTTTTTCACCAGTTCTAATCTCAGTATCTAGGAGTCCCACAGATTTCAAGCTCACACATGGCTCTCCTCCTAGTTTTTTTTTTTTTTTTTTAAATATCGGACAGATACACAGGTTGTGCAGTAGGAAATGGAGACATAACTCTTCTATTCTTTTAGTTTGGGCTCTGTCATATTCACGCCATGCTCTAGATGCCCCGAGAATGCCAATGATCAGTGTGCTGTAATTAGAGTGGGTTAATCAAGAAACTGCTGTTGGAACCCACCTACAAAACACCTAGTGATGGTTTTTCACTGGGTGTTGTACATGAATAATGTTTTTCTTTATGCAGCTTTTTTATACTCTTAACACAATCTAAGGTGGGTTGCAGCAGTCACAGGGGCACTAGGACAAACCCTTTTGCAGTTTCTGTCTAGTGTCTAACCATGGTCAGTAGTTATCTAAGATGTTAAAACTTGTGTAAAACTTTATCATATTTATTCATGCTATAAATTTATTGAGCGGTTGTGGGGTTTCTATAGGAAATGAAATGATGAGAATTTTTTAAATTACCATAAGAAAATTGAACTGGGTCAAAAGAAGATAGAAACAGCATCAGCATACTGAAAAAATGCAAGTACAGATAAATGTAAATAGAGCAAAAGGTTATATTTAGCAGGCGTTCTGAAAATTGTTTTATTAAATATGATGACACACCATCAGTGAGATGCAGTAAAGCAGAATTTGGTGTGGTGTGCTGTATTAGTGTGAACAAAGCAAGCCTCTTTTGTAGCTACATGCTGTTGAGTGTCTGTCTGGGTTCTGGGTTGTTTATGTGGGCGCAGTCAGCTGGAAGTGGCCATAGCAAGTCAATGTGGAATTCAGGGGGCTTGACAGTGATATGTTCTTCTGCCAGGGAATGTCTCCTGTGGGTGTGTCTTAAGTGTTAGACAGGGCTCTCTTACACATATGAATGTGCTACCTGCTAATGTGAGAAATGTAGCAGTGCAGACAAAAAGCAAAGTGCTGATGGATTATGCAGATCTGAAATGCCTGCAAGTGACATGTGACCCATCTATTCAAGGTGCCTGGGGTAGCAAGTGTGAGTAAATATCTTGCACGAACTCTTTCGCTGGGACTGGAACACAGCAATCATGCATAAATGGGAGGTATAAATAATTACAGTCCATTGAAAAAAGTTTAGTTTTATGATTCTGCATACACTGTTCTTCTAGGAGCCATGGTATGTGATGTTTAAAATAATTTCACAAATTTTCACATTTTACTATTTATAGTTATACAAAAGTTGGCAAAAATTTTCAAAGCACAGTACATTAAAATGGTAAAAATAAAAGGTATTCTGTTTCTTTCAGAACACAACTGGTATGTAACAGTACTACACTAAGAGTAGGGAGTGTGCATCTGGTTGGATTGTTTTAATTTTCAGTTTACTATGCAGAAACACCTGTCCATATTTAAGTCACTCAGTTTTTTTTTTTTGCCTGCTGTCTGTATTTCATTTTTCAAAAAATGTGATATTTACAGAAACAGTTTCCAGCACTGGTTCTGGCAGCCTCTCTGATTATTGTAATTTTTGTTAGAAACAAAATTTTATTTCAGCTAGATTAAGCAGTTTTCTGGTTAAGTTCATGACTTTAACAACCATAAAACATTTTAGCTCTTTCTTGATGTATTGTACTAAAACTTGGCAAAAATGTAGTGTCCCACATGTTCTGAACCAATCAAAGTGTAAAGTGACTGTGGTAAGTAGGTGTAAGTCAAATTTTCATTGTATTTTTTAAGACTTATTGTAATGCAGTGGTTAAAACATTTGAGTGCACGATTAACATTTGTTTGAAAAAATATATATTTTTGTGGTTCTTTTGTCATGAATGGCCTAATTTCATGGACCTTGACACATGTGGTAATGAATAAAACATGTCTTTATTCCAAGATGTTAATAGCACTTAAGGCTGCTGATTTCCTTACTGACTACATTAATACTTTATGGAAAGTTTTCTCATAATTTCTATGAAATACAATATGTGCTGGAGTGGTGCCCCACTCCACTCTGAAAGTATTAGTAATCTGCACATCCGAAGTGGACTGAATTGGCCTTGTACTAATTCTGTTTTCAGTTTTGACTACTCATTAATCCTCCCATCTTGATTAAAGTGTCATTCTTGAATGGCAAAAAGAAGATTATTATTTTCGTCACCTGTATGGTCAGATCAGTTTATCATTGTGTACAGTGGATGAAAACTGTTTTTAGGTCTGTCCTCAAAGACTGCGAAACATCTAATGACACGAAGTGGTTAAAAGCCCACTTTTGCATGACAGATGGCTGTGACCCTAATGGCAACAAAGCAAAGCCACCTTTTGTAGCTCATTCATTATTGAACAGCTAATTTAATGTTTCAGAGTTATAGGGGGAGCCTGGGTCATTTTCTGTCTCCCCATTGTGTGTTTTTCCTTCCATTTTCTTCCTTTTTCTGCCAAAGGCTTTGGGTCAATTGGATTGTCACTTTATCAGCCCTAGGCTCCGGAGAATGGAATCTAATTTATTGAAAATTAAAAGGGCAGAAGGGGCAGTTACGAATTTACTGCCTCTATGTTCAGCCCGCACAACAGAGGAAGGGCAGGAACAAGGTTTGGGGTGGAGAGAGATAAGCAATGGGAGAAAGGATGAACTTGGTCCTTAAAAAAAAAAAAAAAAAAAACTACACAAGTTTAAACAATTTCACTGAATGTCTGGTTTGTGGTTTTTCCTCACAATTTTCTGATTAAGAGTGTTTGGTACAGATCTAATGTTCATGCATCTTCTCACTTTGTTTAAACCTTGTGGGTATTTGTTGGTGTTTGTGCAACTCCTGCTCCTTTTCCCAGAGTGGGCATAGTCTGCAAGAGTTCAGTGTTGAGTTTGCAGAAATGCAGGTCACACTTTTTTTAATTAAAATCATTTTGTTTTTGTTTGTGTGACTTGTGATGATGGGTAGACCTATGAAAATCCTTAGTGGTTGGACATGTGCACCACTTGTGGACTAATGGATGTATAGATGAAGTGAGCAGGATAAACTAAACTGTTATATCTCTGGTTTCAATACATTATCTGTGACAAACATTCAAGATCTGATATGCTCATTTCACGAGTATTAAAATTGCTGAGGCCTCAGTCTGAGTGAAAACACTTAGTTTAATGGAGTACAGTAATATAATTTTTACACCAAGGTGTTCCTAGCTCTGCCTTCATGCACCTTTCAGTGATATATATTCCCTTGTTTATGTGTTTCAGACAGCAAGTGGGAATGTGGAGGCCAAGGTGGTCTGCTTCTACAGAAGAAGGGATATTTCACACAGTCTGATACAGCTAGCAGACAAGCATGCCAGTGAGTGACAAAATGTGCTTGGTGTAAGGGTATGCATCTCACCTAGGGTCTCTGTGAACCTGGACCTTATGTGTTAACATTTGGTAACTGCTTCGTATGTTTTGTCACACTGAATATGTGAAAGTGAGTTAATATTAAAATTATTTTTGAAGTGTATTTAAAATAGCTGTGGGCCTCAGGCTGTGACAGTGTGCAAGTTCCTGATACCTCCCTGTACAATCTGGAACCAGTGACATTGGAGGTGGTCAGTCACACAGGCCCGGGACACTAATTAGGTATATGATGAAAATCCAGGAGCTATTCTCGCAACATTAATCATCTCAAAACTATGCAGCTGGTGACTGGGTTTCCATGTCGGTGCTGTCATATGTTAATGAGAAACATCTCAATTAAGCACCACTCTGGGTGAGGAATCTAGCAACAATAATGAGGGTTGTCTTGTTCATGTCGCAGAATGGGCTGCCTGCACCCCTGATAAGAGTAGGATGATGGTAGGTTTTGAGGGACTACTCTGGGAGGGGTGCGGTGAGCATGGGTGCACAGCCTCATCATAAGCGTGCCTCTTCTCTTTTTCTGCAGAGGATCTAGAGGAAGAGAAGGAGGGGCCCCGGGAGCCAGAGCTCAATGAAAAGCAGAAACACCAACTGCGCCACCGAGAGCTTTTCCTGTCCCGGCAGTATGAGTCGCTCCCCGCTACACATATCCGGTAAGCTTCATGCCTGTCCTAATTCACTATAATTTTCAGATTTCAGACTCATACCTTTAGAGACCTAGAACTTTCCCAAATCAACCCCTTCGAAGTGGAATAATCAGGGGTTGTTGGGGTAGAAAATGAAGTGTATGGCAGTGTGAAGGACAGGCAGACTGGGAGACCAGCGACCAGTTGGATTTGGGAAGTCACTATGCCACCTTGAAAGTGCAGCGTTAGGGGTGAGAAAAGGGACAGGTTTAAGGGTTGGGGTTACAGGATGGAGGACAGGGATGGATGTATTTCCACAGATCCGCCTTTCACTCTTTTGTTCTAGTTTCATGTTCTTGTACACTTTTAAAGTCCCAACCCCCACCCTCCTGTTTCCAGTTGACACACTTCAACAGAAATGGTCCGTTTCCTGTAGCTTGAACAGATAATACTTTTTGGGTTTGCTTGGGAGTAAGGCCTGCAGCTCCATAAAACAACTGCCTAATCCATATTTGCCTTTCCTGTATCTTCTCTGTGTGAAATGTTGTTGGTAATGTTATGTATTCCTGCCCCTGGATGTTATTTTGCGGTTTCTCTTACCTGAAAAAAACATGAAAAATAGAGTGAAATGCACTTAGCGTGTTTGCAAGCTGATTGCCATCTTTGCCCTTGAGCAAAGTATTTAACCCGATTTGCCTTGGTAAATATCCTGCTGTGCAAAATGAATGCAACATCAAGTTTTGAGTTAAGTTGCGCTAGATAGCACCTGCTGAATAAATTATGACAATTAGGAAAGATTCTGGTGTCATAGGTTGTCTCAGGAGTGTTGTTTTGATTTAGCTTTTTTTTTTTTTTTTACGTTTTCAGTCATGGGACATTCCTCCAGCTTGAGATCGTTTTTATTGTTTGTTAGAGGTGTCCTTGTATGGGTCTTTGTGTGTGCTCATGTGAATGGTGTAAGGGAGAGTAGAATCTTCAGTGAAGACAAATCTTCTTAGTGTATTGGATGTAAAGTCAAAGCCATCTTCAGAAAGCCACTGCTTTGGAGTCAGTAGGGGAGGACAAGCTCCTACTGGGATCTGTGTTGTTGAATTTGCATCAACTACAGCTTCATGACTGCTTCTGCTTTCCTGCTACTGCCATATTCTGTATGATGTACTGCTCCATGCAATCCTGCTGTGTAAAGATCTCTGGTCTTTTGATTTTCTGAATTACTGTCATTGGTTTTTGCATTCTTCTTATATTGCATAGTTGATTTTTAATTAACTTTTTTTACAGTTTCATGTGTTTACACAGTGGGATATTTTATTAAGTCAGTTTAGGTTATCTGCCTTGCTTGGGGCATTCTAGGACATGAACCTGCTTCAGTTAGGTTACAGTACTATCTTCATATGAGTTGCTGAGTTCCCAAAATGTGGCTGCTGGATTTTTTGTTTTTAGTACCTCCTGCAGGTTTGGACTCATCTGATGCTGCCATCTCGATCACTAGACCCAGTGTTGAGATTTTGTTTGCTGACATTACCTGTCTGTGTTGCACCACTGGCTTTGTATATTGATGGAGCTTTGCTTGACTGTAAATGTAGATAAGCAAGCAGCACACTGCGCTGTTCCACAGTGCTCTCTCTACTAAGCCTCCACTCTCAGGTTGCTTGGGAACGTATAAGTAAAGAATTCTGGGAAAGGAGTAGAATTCTGCTTAAGTTATGCATGCTTTTCTCTAAACAGCACCTTCTGTGATTGCAGGGGAAAATGCAGTGTAGCGCTCCTGAATGAAACTGAGGCTGTTCTCTCTTACCTGGAAAAAGAGGTATGTATGGGCTTGCAGCATACTATAGTATTAACCCTTCCATGCACACAAATTCTCGACGACTTTACGCACCTGGGGTCGATTAGATGATTTTACAAAACACTACAGGAAGTTGAGCATGTTACTATCAAAAAGGTACTGAGGATTTGCAATGCAAATTAAAATTTCCAAGTAAGTAAGTGAATTTTGAAGGCTGCTTGGGGTGCAAATGACCCCAGGTGTGTGTAGAAGGGTTAAACCATGGAGAACACATTTTTGGTGAATGTGAGATTTCTGTATTACACTCGTAGTTCCTCCAACTAACACAGTTGGACAAAAAGTCTCTTTGTAATTCGAAATTGTTGGTAAGTCCATACACTATGTTGCAACCAGTAAACTCTTAGCAATACCTAATCCCTTGAATTCCCCCCCCCCACACACTTAGGTTCCTATAACAACAAAAACCCTAAAAACAAATGTACAACTAATTAAAAATTGCTATGAGTTAATTTTCATCAATAAAACACACAGGTCTGGGTGTCCCTCTTTACTGAGAACATTGACTGCTGAAGCAAGGAACACAGAAACAAAGTTACTTGTATAATTTATAATCTTTAATTAATGTGAAGTAACAAAATTATGTCAACTTTAAAATCACTGAAAATTAAAAATATATAATGTCCACAACCCTTTATTTATTGTGGTGTTCTTTACACACGCACTGTGTTACTTCTCATAACACAGACCGTTTTTTCTCTGTAGCAGCAGAGAAACTTGAAAATGTAACAGTGAAAAAAATGCAATTAAAAGTTTGAAATGTGTATATTTTTAAAAATTCATAGCTGATATGTCATGTTTGTGTATAAGCAACAGATGTATTTAATATCATGTCTTCATTTAGCAGTAACTGAACTTTAGTATCCTCTCAAAGTTGCACTGTAAGCTGTGTTGAATGTTCCGTGTTGACATGTGAATGCCCCTTTCTGCCAGGATGCCTTCTTCTACTCATTGGTGTACGACCCCACACAGAAGACCCTGCTGGCAGACAAAGGAGAGATCCGGGTGGGCCCACGCTTCCAGGCTGATGTCCCAGACATGCTGCAGGAAGGTGAGCATACAGAAAGACACATGATTCACCACTGTTCCTGAGGGACAGCAGGTTGTGTGGTAGTTTGTGCCACTTCCTTGCACTTGATGGACCCACGTTTGAATCTCTGCTTCTGTTGCATTAACCTTCGACAAGGCACTTGCCCTTGCCCCCCTAAAAAATGCCCAACTAATGGGTAAACAATTGTAATTGGCTTACCACTTTAAGTGTCTATAGGGAAAAGCATCATCCATCCTTCCATCCATTATTATTAACTGCTTCATCCTTGTCAGAGACAGGTCTGTCTGGAGCCTGTCTTGGAATCATAGGGCAGTAGGCTAGGAAACAACGTCTGGATAGCACACCAGTCCATCAGAGGGTGGCTATAAATGTACACAGTAACACACGCACATACTACAACCTCTTGTCAGTATTAACGTCTTCTTGGCCATGCTGCCTTTTCAGTGCATGATTCCATGAGGTATCATCTTGGAGGGTTTTATATTTTTCTTCCCAGCTTGTTTGAAAACAAGGTCGTCTTATGTGGCTTGATATTTCCAAATTATTAAGGGTAACAGAATTGTCAACTAACAGTCATTATGATTTTTTTTCTGTTTATGCAGTTTTCTATATTTTTGCACCCTTTCTATTCTCACTAAATTCAGTTGTTAATAATGAATTATACTGAGCTCATTGGATTTTCTTTTGTAGAAATTCCTTCATTTTGAATTAGTTGTTGTTGTTGTTACTAAAACAACAGTTATTATTATTATTATATTAATGTTAGTTTTTTTGTCCTACCCTCTGGAAAATGTAGCCTATGGAGTTTGTTTTCATTTTGTTGGAGTCCTTAAATGAAATTTACATTTTTTAGTAGACAAGTCCTGTGAATTGTTAAGTCCAGTGCTTTGCTGCTTTGAAAAACCGAGTAAGTGGCACGTTGCCAATTTCTTCTTGAAGTTTGATAGTTTACACTGGTGAGCATTGAAGTGGTGCAGGTAAATACTGTGCATTAGGATCCATTGGGAATCTGAAGGGGATGTACAATCAGCCGTGAAATTGTGTCCTTGATCTCAGCAGTAAGCTGAAACCAGTTACCTCACTCCACCCCTCAGTACTGCTCCTACCCATTTTACCAGATGTTAGTATTAAGCTGTCACCTGCTTTCCCTGTACTGCCCACCCAGAATATCAGCAAATCTTTGACTCTATTGAGAGTGAGTTTGCTCTTGTGATAAAACATTGGCCCCAAGTGCCACCTCTGCAAGGGGTACGTACTAAGAAGCTTATTTTGTGGAAAGGGATTAAGGTCCGATGAACTCAGGCTTTGCATGCATAGAAGCAGTTATTTTATCAAGAGTGAATATTTGTGTTTCCATGGGCTTTTCTACAGGCTGTACATGCTTTGCGAGGGACTGTATGCTTTACAAGTTCCTTGCAGGACATTGGGTTAGGGTTAGTATGTGTATGCATGTGGCTGTACATGAAATCTGTCATACTGGACAGTTATTGGTGGTAATTATGAGATTGGAGGAAGAGAGAGCAAGATAAGACTAGAGGTACGACTTGAACACATCTCTCCTAGTGCTTTTGTAATCACCAAATTTTGGTTGCTGGATGGTGACTGAGTGGTTGCCTGGTGGTTTAATGAGTAAAGCAACTTTGGTTAATTAGCAGGACTTGGAAAATTACAGTTGGTTAGCTTGTATTGGTCGCCTGTGTGGAAGATGGACCTGCTGTACCAAGTTGGGCAAATTTTTCAGTACCATTACCTTTATCTGCCCTCTTGAGCAGTGGGCCCATTCACACTTTTTTCCACACAACAGTAAAGACTGCATATGAGTAATGGTCAAAATTTGCAAGGCAATTTGGCAATAAGATGAAAATTTAATTCAAGACACACACAAAGGTAGTGACAAGCTGTACCTCCTTGATAAACAATGGCAGTGCTTCGTTTTATCTTAACCTACAGACTCACTGTTTATCCAGATTTAATGGTCACTTAAGTATGCATTACAAACCAAGTTGTTTCATGGCTCCTCAGAAAATGCACATCAGACTTTGAGCAACCAAAGTAGTGCCAGGGTTTGACAACTGCACCAGCCCCCTTCCCATAATTTTTTCACCTCATCTATGTCAAATGCAACAAGTATTTACACAGATGCCAAAGAAGCAGCTCTTAGAGTTTAGTGTAGCAGTGGTCTAAAATTCCTCCAACCCAACGTGCAGGACTAATCAACAGTTACCGGAAATATTTAGTTTCAGTTATTGCTGCACAAGGGGATCACACCAGATACTGAAAGCAAAGGTTCACATACTTTTGCCACTCACAGATATGTGTTATTGCCTCATTTTCCTCAATAAATAAATGTCCATGTCTAATTTTTTGACTAATTTGTTTGATTTGGTTCTCTTTATTTATTTTTAGGACTTGTGTGAAAATCTGATGTAGTTTTAGGTCAAATTTATGCAGAAATGTAGAAAGTTCTGAAGGGTTCACAAACTTTCAAGCACCACTGTGGTATGTTCACAGGGAGAATAAAAGCTGTCTTCTGCCTGTCCTTCACGGCCATGATTTAAATCAGTTGGAGTCTTGATTTCTTGCTTGTGGGCTTAGTGGTCAGAGAGGATCCTCATGCTGATTGATCTATGGCACACTGAGTGGGAGTAGATTTGTAAATTCTGAACCAAACTCTTCACATTGTCCTCAGTAATGCTGCCACATTGCTCCAAAGTTAACAGATTTTTGCTGTTGATCCAGTGTATGTTATATATGTTATTTACTTACACACACACACACACACACACACACACACACACACACACACAAAATCTGTTGTGCAGTCTCCCTATGACTACAGAGACTCTGCAGACTCCCTTCTCACTAGAACTCTATGGAATGTAGTTGGAGACCTTGATAAACACTGCCTTTCTTTAAATACTCAGGAATAAATTTCTTCTTTTATGCTCCTTTCATGTCTCTCTCTCTCTCTCTCTTTTTCTGTGTCACTGAATAATTCAGAGCACAGAGTCAGTAGTGATTTTCCACCCTGAGAGGGTTTCATCAATAGCAAGGGACCTCCATATGCAGTGATGACTTCGTCCTGTTGCTTAGTGCAAAGATTATTTTCAGATGTGTAATGTGGGGTGCAGTGCACTATGATTGTCTTCTGCTCTGTCCATACTCTTGCTGTAATATGCTTTAAATGGGGGCCCATAATGAAACCTTCTTCCCTTAAGGCAGTTGCCTCTCTTAGAGGAAGGTCTGCTGATCCCACACAGTGGGAGTTTGCCCAGCTTCCAGTTAGTCATACAGACACTAAAAAGTGTTTTTTTTGTATTGTTTTTATTTTTTTTAAATGTGTATCGTTTATTTTTGCCCACGCTTAACATTATCTCGCTGTGTACCGTGCAATTGTTCAGTTCACCAAGCAGACTGTTCACTACAGAGCTCATGGTGCTGCAAAGGAACACTGATGCTCATTGAAATTGAAGCTCAGGACCAAAACTTTTATTTCCTGATTTAAATAGTTATATGGTCGGCATGCTGTAAATATTCAAAATTAGCAAGAAATCACTTCAGATTTATTTAATTTTTGTAGCTCCAGACATTATCCGTAAGTCATATATGTAAAATGAAAATAACAATTGTGAAGACAAGTATTAAGTAAATTTGATTTTTTTAAAAAATCAAACTACACAAAACACCATGAACTGGTTATAAATAATGTATTGTAATTGACTTTGTTTTTTATTTCACTAAATAGGACACATGGAACATGTCTAGTGTTTGATACTGTGTTTTGTTTGTTCTAAGAGGAAAGCACCTTTTATTGAGGTTAAACATTGGCATCACTGATATAATTTTTCTCCATTTTGGGTTGTATTCATTGCACTTTTAACTGCACCTAACTTTGTTTTTTTAGTTAAAAAGAGAGGCCTTTATGCTAAACACAGCTGTTTTGATGTAAATTTAACAGTAATATTGTTACTATAACTCCTCAGGAAGGTGTTGGGTAGAGTAAAAAGGAACAATGATAAGTTTTACCTGAACATAGAAAAATGGCAGTGACTTGAACTGTTGTGTGGCTTGTTGTTGATGGAGGAAGAGAGTGACTTAACTGCCCCAGTCTGTGATGGCATATTGGCAGGTTTGTGCACTCTGTCCAGCCCATTTTCAGAAGTACTATTTCACCCCATTAGCTTCTACTCATACTCACTGAATAATTTAACAGATTCTCAGTGTGGAAGGCCTAAAGAAAACATGTTTCTCATTGTTATATACAGGTTTTAGTGCTGTTGTTATGAATGTTCTGTTTAGCTCTAGGCTTATAGTGGTTGCCTTGTCAATCATTCAGAATGGTCTCCTGGCAGCCTCTGTTTGTCTGACTGTTTTTGACAGCTGTATGACTGTAAGGACATCCCTTGAGAATGGGAAGAGAGAAGCCAGTCTGGTTCTTTTCCTCGTGTTAAATTACACAGGCGCCCTGAAGAGTATATGGTAAGAAGCAAAGAGCCATTAGTGAATCTCAGCTCCCAAATTGCAGAGCTCACTATGGAGTGGGAGACGTTATAGGCAGTGCCCTCTAGCAGCAAAAGCAGTGAAGGCTGATGGGAGACTTGATCTGTTGTCCTGATGCCAGGATCAAGGTCAGCAGATGACTCTGAATGCTGGGAGGAATCTGATGAGTCGAGCGATGGAACGGTGGGTGTTCACACTTTAGAAGACAGAAGGCAGGTTCACTGAGAACAGTTAACAGAATTCTACAAGGAAAAATAGTCCTGCAGGTGTTCTTTATTTGAGGAGAGAAAAAACAACTCTCCAAATCCATCTGCCATGTGTGCTGTGTGCTGCAAAGTGGAAGATGTAATATGCTGTTGCATTTTAAACAGTTTCATCTGTCACCATGCAAAACCTTTAGTCTCTGTGTATGTGGCATACTTCAAAATATTGAACCCGGTTGAGATGCATTACCATGGCTTTGCTTCTTGTTTTTTTATTGTATGTTTTTACTAAGTGAGGATTTTGGATAGATAATCTTCACTGCAGTACCTGTCTAATGTTTGTTGTATTCTAGACAGATGGTGCTTTTCAAATAAATACCTGATTTTAACAGACAAATTGCTGGAACAGAAGTTCAGTCCACAAAGAGAGCAGGACAACAGCTGACCCAGAGCTAGTTCGGTGTAACTTTGTTTTTCTATCTTCTTTGGTAATTGACTATGTTGAAAGCAAAAATTGGGGAGACAAGAGTGTCTGCAATTAGAGAAAAGTGAAGCCGCAATGAGTCAGCCTGCTCTTCTGCCTTTGAAGTGTGCTTCATACAGGTAGAGGGAGAGCAGAGATATAGGCCCATCAAAGCACCCTCAAGTGGCAGAGATGAGGGACAGAGAAGAGGTGACACAGGTCACACTTCTACTCTGACATGGTACAGATGTGTGATTTAATTACCATTCAAACCAAGTGAGACAGAATACTTCCAGGTTAAATACCTCATCTTTGTTTATTGAGCACTTTAATTTTTTTAAGTTTTGGTGCTAAATAATGTGTATCTTTTTTTTTCATGGTATACATATGATCGTTACTTCCTAAGTCTGCTCATCTCATCACTCTTAGCCCCTGTGGGTTCAGGTCAATGGAACTGGTCAATATTTATGTGTCTGATGATGATTCTCTCCTCATTCATACTTAGCTGGAGGAACGGGTGATTGTTGGGGGGCTGATTAACGTTTCCTGGCTGTTGTATGTCTGCTATGATTAATGTGCTAATTCCCGTTCCTGTTTTCTGCATAGCAATGCTTTCTGTTTGTTTGTTTATAACCATTTATTTTATTTAGCTCCTGTCAGACCAGGTTTCCACTCTGACAGGAGTTCCTATTAGCAGTTCAATTGAACTGTAAATAATCAATGTGTAGCAGAGTTCACTGGTGAAAAAGTGCATGTGGGGGGTTGGGGTATCTTACTCCTTTCACGTCATTGGCTGGATGACACTTGCGCATAAATGTATAGGCTCGACTCTTAGTCATTTTTCTGATTGTATAAGTCCTGTTTTCCCACCTTAAATTTGTTTTTTTCCTGCTGTCTTCTGTGGTCTTTTCTAATTTTCTTTTTAGATAATTGTAAAAAAACTGAAGTTAACAGCCTAAGCAAAATACAGCAGTTTCAGGATAATATTTGTTTTATGTCTAATGTGCATCATGCAGTTGCTTTGATATTACATTTTTTTGTCATCTGCTGTAACTAATTTATAACCAGGCACCAATTAGTGATGCACTGTGTATTTTAATCTGAAAACTGTCATTGTTATTTTGCTATTTAATGTTGTGAAAAACATTTTTGTCATTTTTCTCTAGATAAAAGCATATACAATGAATGAATTATCAGGCAAATGTGACTAAAGTTGCAATGTCATTCTTGGGGCCTTTATTAGGGGAACCTGATGACAGGGATCAGACCAAGCTTGAGGAGAAGATGTGGGATCCCCAGTGTCCCCTAACCAGCAAGCAGATTGACCAGTTCCTTGTTGTGGCCAGGTGAGCATCTGACCTGTGTGACAACTACTACTTCTCCTCCCTTTGACTAACGCTCAAACTGTTACGAGACATTTGTTGTGGAAACAAACAGTGTGGGACTTTGTCATGACATCTCTTAAAATTTCAATATTAGCAACGCACAGTTTTTTAAATTTGTGACTATGTACATTTCAGGTGGCTTTAATATGTGACTATGTGCATAGAGGTTATTAATAAACAATTTAAATTTAGGACATTAAGTACTCAGATATGCCATCTCAGAGATGTTGACCTGTTCACAATTTTACCATATCTTTTGCTAGGAAGGCTTTTGATTTTAGACCACATTATTGTTACCTCAGTGCACTAATTATCTTGACAATCATATGTGGTCATGGTTCCTGCGTTTCACATTCTAATTATTGCTGTAGCTTAAATTTAATTCAGACAGCGGCACTAATGCTATCTACATTTTATTAAATTACCTTTAGAGGATAACAGATCAAGTGCATATCTAGCACTTGTGGTTAACAGTACCAATATAATAAAACTGTGCCTAAATGACTACAGCAGAACCACAGATTGGACTGATGAAGTCTGTGCGTCCAAACAAGTAAACCTAATAAATCTTTTGGATGGTGGATTGCAGGTTAAATTTACAAGATGACATTTCAGAACAGTTGTCTCCATACTTTTGTGTCAGTAGACCTATTTTTATTCAGTTTATTGTTAATTTGGCATTAGCAAATTTTTATTTTAGCTGCTTCAGACTCATTTCTGAAAACTGCTATAAAATGTTATTGGCGTGACAGTTTTAGGAAAAGTATCATAAATGCTTTTAATACTTCTTGATATTTTGTGTGATTTTTAAATTATTTTGTTATCCTATCTATGTTTACCACAGTTTTACTTCTTGTTACTAAATGGATTTATCCTTAAACTTACAGGAGTGTGGTTGCAGTTAGTCCTAATACACACTCTATACACTGATGCTGATGCACATTAATGCAGGTCCACTTTTTATCTGCCTTCCCTCCATCATAACAATAATCAGCCTAACTCAACTAGGTACAGCTCAATCAACAATCTAAGCAATCAGCAGTGAGAAGTTGGACTGTGGAAGCTTGTGACACTATGCATCCAGACAGGCTAGCTTTTGAAGGTGGATGTGAACCTCTGTGTGTAGGAACTGATCTATATAAAAACAGCCTGAATAAGCACAAACAGCACATTTAACTGATGTGCAACAATTAAGCGACATGAAGGGCCACTGCATCGCATGCAAACCTTTTTTTTCCCCACAGATGGAGGCACAGTGATTCTTTGGCTTTCTGCCATCAAGGTAATGAGGGGCAGGTACACATGCAGTGGAACAGAGCTGAATCAACCAAAGTGACTACATGTGCTTGATTGAGAACAGGACCCTTGGTGACATGTCATTTGCATTTGGCCTCTCTGGAGAACATTGTCAAAGCCTCCCTTTGTTGTTGTCTCCCTACTTGTAGGTTCCACGTGTCTTACTCTCTGGGCTGTTTTACATTCCACCCATCTATCACCATATGGGTCAGTGCATGTGGCCCAGTTTTATACAGCGTTGTCACAACGCCAAGGAAAATGTGGACTGCCTCTTGACACCTGCGCTTTTTCGTGGCCCCCTTCCCAACCACTATAATGTTCTCTTTTATGCAGTGTTTTTCATGTGGGATAGAATTTAATATGTCCCTTATCTTTGTTTTCATGCCTGAGGGATTAATGCAACAATAGAGAAAAGCCGCCTGTTCCATCTCAGGAGACCTTCTCTAAATGAGTGCCTAAATGTCAACAAGATGGCTGCTGCCCTGGTGAATACCTGTGTGGCTGTAGCAGATCTCTCACTGGGGTGTTAGATTCAGATGCCCTACTCTAAATATCCCATTCTGAACAGTTCTGCCCTTCTACTTGACAGCTATCTTATAGGTGAGAAGGGAGATAAGTTGAAGCTAGCTGTGCCAGCAGCTTCATGTATGGCTGAAGCTCTAGCAGTGGGGTGACCTAACTATAAATCAAGCTGGACCCCATACTATCAGCCTGGATAGAGCAAGCAGCAATTAAGCATGTTTTCACTATTATGAGTGAATAAAATGCAAAAAACTTTTTATAGCTACTCAGTCACATCTCAGCTAGATAAATGCTTCATTGATGCATATACATATTTTATTCTAAGACAATGTAAAAATCTTACACCTGGAAGTGTTTTTTTTGTCTTTTTCTTGTGTTCTTTAAAGTTTTCATGTTATTCTTGAGTTTGTTGAGACAGAATGAAGTCTTAACTTTTCACTTCTTTATCTTAGTGGTTCAACTCCATGTGTTTACTACGTCACTCTTAGTAATAGTTCACATGGAAGGACGTCTGGGCACTTCTCTCTTGCAGAGCGGTGGGGACATTTGCACGGGCACTGGACTGCAGCAGCTCCATCAGGCAGCCCAGCCTCCACATGAGTGCAGCTGCTGCCTCTCGTGACATAACACTGGTGAGAGAAGCCACCTGGCTGCACACCTCAAAATTATGAATCTTAAATGTGTGGCCAAACCATGACTGCAATGTGGGATTATTTTTTATTTAATTCAGCAGTATTCTACATTCTTGTTTATATGGCCCAAAGAAAAACTTTCCTTGAAACTATTCTCTAGAGAGACCTGATCTTTACTCAGTTGATTAAAAGTTACTTGACACCATTGCCCCTATAAAGATGCACTGTTCCAGTTCCAGGTGATAAGTCAAGTGGGGCCATAATTCTGTCGAATTTTTTATAAAAAGTATCAGGGTATAGGTTACGTACAAGTTCCTCATTGACGCATGTGTTCAAGGTTTCAGCCTCCACAAATCCTTGTTCAGAGTAGAACCAATAGTGTGTATTTCAAGCGATTAAAAAGCAGTCGGTCTTCTCAGTTGTCGAGAGAGATGGATTGAGAGTGAAGAGGTATATGTCAGCTCCACATGTGTATTTGCCTTAACTCATATTACTCATGGGCAGAACTGATTGGATGATTGATGCCAGACTCTACCCATGAGTCTCATTTAAGCACAACTACAGAATTAACCCTAAATGGCTCATTTGTTAGTTACTTCAGTAGTTTCACTGACAGGGATGGTAGTTACATATAAGAAAGCTGCACATTTTTTAGTAGTCAACATTGGAACTTAAATGCTTGTTCCACAGATTCAGAGGTTAGCATTTGAGGGTAAAATTATGAATTCTATTTGGTGAGGTATGTTAGTCACTTCACTGTAGCCTCGTTGTATACCAACCTTTCCTAGTTCCTCTGTTTTAATCAGTCTTAACTTAATGGTAGTTGATTTTTAGTAGCTCTGCTGATTTATTTCTCTAAAAGATGTTTTTTTCTAATATATTGATGCCTTGTCTTTGTCACCAAAATGAAAGTATCAAAAGAGAAATAATGTAATACTTAAAAGTCTGAGCAAAAGCCGAACATATTACCAACAAAGCATTGACACAGCTGTTCTATGACAGGCACAGCCATAGTTTCCAGGCTGCTGATTGTGTTGTATGGGCCTAATGTTGAGGGCTGGCTTGTCTTTCCAATCAATGTTGCTTAGTACCACTGTTATCTCACAGTTCCACGCCATGGACACTCTCCACCGCCATGGGTATGATCTGTCCAGTGCCATCAGCGTCCTTGTGCCACAGGGAGGGCCAGTACTCTGCCGCGATGAGATGGAGGAGTGGAGTGCCTCCGAGGCCAGCCTGTTCGAAGAGGCTCTTGAGAAGTACGGCAAGGACTTCAACGACATCCGGCAAGACTTTGTGAGTCATACTTGTGTGGACTTGGATGAGAAGCAAAGGCCCACATTAAGAGTACAGAGAGGAGAAGGGTACATTGTGATATGAATACTGGACCTGTAGATGACATGGTAGATGGAAAGTTGGAGAAGGCCAAGTTCAAGGTGAACACAGGGAGAGGCCATAATATGTAAGAGTCTGCAGTTGGAGACAGCATGAAAAGGAAAAGAGTAGAAGGAGTTAATTTTAAGCAGGGTCTGGGGAAAAAATAGACACAACAATGAAGTCAAAAAAGTCATACAAGTGTGGTGAGAGGCTTATATAGGAAAGCAGGAGCAAGCTTGTTCCTAGTCCTCAGGGATGCTGTGGAATGTCTCTCACCTCCTTTTGACCTGCAAAACCCAACCAACATAAAACTACACTCAGTGCCCAAAGAACACCTTCTTGCTTAACAGGTGTTTAAGTCTGGTCAGCTTCATGCTTGATTAAGGACTTCAGTCAATCCCTCACCTTGATCAAAGAGAAATAATAATGGTGGCAGTGCTCCAACTTGCAGGGGAATTGAGCTGGCCAAGTTTTACGACCCCTACAAGCATGGAGTGGAATAGAAGCACGAGACACGATCTTGTTTTATATGCTTCTAACAACCAAGTTATAGGAAACCAAAGTACATTTTCCCCATTTCCCATTTTTTAGCTTAAATTCATGGTTTTATAGGTCTTTAGGGTATTACCTGGACTAAAACCTAAAACAATGAATTACCAGAATGACTGGAATATTATTAACATGATGGCTAAGTGAGAAAGCATTAGGTTGGTTTGTTGAATAAGCAATCCTTATAAAATTGGTGTTTGAGTCATAGCTGGAGAAGCCTTCAATAAATTATTGAATATGCATAGTACTTGCACATTCCCATTAATTAGATTTAATAGATCTGATTGCATAATTGTTCATAATTTGGACGTGACAGATCAGATCACGCACTATGTTGTTGTTATCGCCCAAGCGCTAGAGACCCTAAGTGTGGAATTGTGTTCAGATAAACAGACGCTGTAGAGTGTCTGTATTTGGGTGTAATCCATCTCCATCTGCCAGCACCCAGTGGGTGTTGTAGTTAAGCCATTTGATTAAAGATCAGGCGTGAACATGCACACGTTCGGTAATTATGGGCCATTAGGGATTCTCCTCCCCAGCTCCTAACTCCCTCTGCCCATCTATCTGAAAGTTCCTGGCAAGGCTGTTCAGTCCCGGGTCATTATCTTAACTGTTGAGCCTGAATCCCAAAGTATGACATAGCCAACACTTAGTAAACTGACAGTGGCTGTGATCCAGTTTCTCCCATATATACACAGTTATTTGTAATGAAACCCAAAGTGGAAGTCCATTCATGGATGCCTCTATCAGCAAGTTCTGGGTTGTCTCATGCTGCTGTATCAGTGCTATTGCAATGGTATAATAGTTCTCTTTCCTTTTAATATAGCTACCGTGGAAATCACTGACCAGCATCATTGAATATTACTACATGTGGAAGACAACAGACAGATATGTGCAGCAGGTGAACAACATCATTCTGTTTTACTGCATTTAGAAGGCGGCTTCTGTGTAGTGGATATCACCTTATACCCACCAGCAAGCTACCATCAGATGTTGTCATTTTAGTTCTATTTTTTTATTGTACCCTTTTTTTTAAACAAGAATTTGTCCTTTACCCATATCAAGGCTCAAGGTTCATGATAGTTGAGGTTTAATATGTAGCACATATGATGTGTAAATTGTCTCTCAGCAATAGTTCTCCTTTCTTTACGTGTTCAGAAACGACTGAAGGCAGCAGAAGCAGAGAGCAAGTTGAAACAAGTTTACATCCCTACATAGTAAGTGTGATGTTCACTTCGGTGACTTCAGGCTGGCAGAGGGAATGCAGCTCTAGTTTGTGTGTGCACTGGATGTTCTTCATTGGAAGCCATACCTCTGCTCCCTTCCCTGCTCTCCTATCTATCCTACCACATTTGTCTGAAGCTTGACAAGTCTGTGTCTTCCAAGCCATGTTTTCTCCCTGCTCAGTTTCTCCTCTTTTTGGTTTGTTTCCCACTTCCTCCCCAAACCCCTACTCTCTGACTTGCTAGTAATAAGCCCAACCCCAACCAGATCTCCATCACCAACGGCAAGATGACCACCATGAATGGTGCGGCAGGTCCTGGTGGTTACCAAGCGACAAGCTCAGGCCGGCCCTGTGAAAGCTGCTTCTGTGAGTAATGCCCTGCCATCAGCATCCAGAGTATCATCTGCCCATCTGAACCATTGGCCTGTATTGCTTAGCCCAAGGCACTGCACATTCCTTCTTGCTCAGTTTGTTAGCTCTTTGGTTTTTGTTCAGGGAAATCAGTAAAGCTTTTTGTACTGATGAATTGTCTTCCCAAATTGATCAGGTTGATAGATATTATGTCTCAGCCTTTTCCTATTGTTAAACTCACAAGTGGGGTGAAAGCAGAAACTTAATAAACCAGTTTGGGATTTTTTGAAGACACTAGAATCATGTGCTATTGTAAGTTGGCTGACCCTGATATCACCTTCAGGTATGCAGTCTGCCCAGTGGTACTCATGGGGCCCCCCCAACATGCAGTGCCGTCTTTGCGTTTCCTGCTGGATGTACTGGAAGAAGTATGGGGGCCTGAAGATGCCCAGTCGAGCTGAAGAAGAGAAGGCACCACACAGCCCTGTGCCCACTGTAAGTTCAAACACCATACTTGCAGAAGCCTATGGCAGAAGACATGCTAGGCCTTTGCCATAAATCAGCCCTTAGAATCTCTTACACACCCATAATGAGAATGAATTCCTGACAATCTCAAAAATTTGTGAGCACGCGCTCCGGTTCTGTCCCACACACAAAGTTCTCTGAGGTTGCTGTCACTTGGATCCATTGTGTGGTGGCTCTGGGATGTACTGCTGTTGACTGGCTAATGTGCTGCATGAATGCAAGATCTAGGAATAATAGGAACAGCTATGAGCTCATGCATAGCAGCTGCTCTAAACCTCTGTCTTCGGCTTCTTAAAACATGGAGAAATGCACTACAGTTTTAATAAGATAACAAAAAATTAAATATGAAGAGCATAGTATTAATGTTTCCTTTTCTGTATTATAATACAAACTGGCATGACAACAACAACCAAATTCTTTAGTTGATGTCACCTCAGCTGTTTTTGTGAAAATGGGCAAAAGTAGACCTCTGTTGAATAAACTTACTTTTTGCCAGGATGCCAAAGATAAAGCAGGTGTGTTCTCTGTTTTGCTTATTCTCACCTCTCAACCTACTTTTACAGCTGTTTTCTCCCCTCACCTACTCTTTGCCTCTCAGGAGCCCCGTTCACGTGGTCACGGCCTCCGGCAGTCCTCCCACCTGGTTCCCATGCGGAACAGCGGCAGTCCCAAGTCCTCCATGAAGACAAAGCAGGCCTTTTTGCTACAGGCCACCCGGCTCACCAAGCTGGCCCGCCACATGTTCCGTGACCTCATCAGACTGCGCCAGGCGGCGCGTCGGCCCTTTGTGCCCATTAACTGTGGCGCCATAAAGGCGGAGTGTAAGAGCTCTTTAAATTTCTAACTTGTCACCCTCCGTGTCTTGCTGTCATTCCCCCACCTTTCTGTCTCTTTTTTCTTTATGTTGTTGTTGTTGTTATTGTTGTTGTTGTTGTTGTTGTTATTATTATTATTATTATTATTATTATTATTATTATTATTATATTTTATTTTGTATTTTTTCGGGTTCCAATAAAGAGTACATACCCCCCCTCACCATTAGTTCCTGTGTTTCATCATTGTTTTTGTTCAGTCATAATTTTTGTTTGTTTTGGCTTGTGAATTTGTATTAAGTTCAGAACAATTATTTTAAATTAACAATTAATTTACATTTTATAACTGTTTTTAATGTTAACACTGCAATAAGTCACTGTATCTTGCATTTTCACACACTGCAGTGCATGACCCAGGCATTAATCTGCACTACTTGGCTGCCAAAATTGCGCTTACCTGATTTGTATCTTTTGCGCTCCAGACAGTTGCAGTAACTAAAAGAGTTTATTAAGTACATTGTGTATTTTGACTATATATCTGTATTTTACCTTCTAAAGGGTTATAATTTACATAAAATATGATTTTTATTGAAGTTTATTTTTACTGTTGGTGTAGAGGAGACTGGTCTTCCCATTCTTAAGCTGTTTTCCTTTGGGTGGTTCCCTGACAAAACTGAGCGTCTCTTTTGTAGTGTATTTTAATAGTTTTCAGAGGCTTGATATTTTATCCCCTATTGATGTATGCATATGTGTGTGTTGTTAAAGAGAACTAGCAATGATGTTTCCTGAGGCTCTGTGGTTACCTTCAGTTTCTGTCTTTCACTGATTTAACTGAGTGAAGGAATATATTGAAGATGGCTCTTTTAAAAAGTTGGACTTAGAGAAAAGCTAGTGAAATTGAAGACATGATGTTTTTATCTTTCTCTCCTGTCAGATATGTCCATCTTTTCTTTCCATATGATATTTTGCAGCTCATGGTGTTGGAGTTTTTGTGGTATAGAGCAAGGAATGTTCACAAGCTCGATAGAAGGGGTAAAATATTTGTTTGTGTTATCTGCTATATCATTTTATAATCTCAGTTGAAGTCTACATATCAGCTGAAATGGTGTGCGTTGAGTTTCTATCCTCTGAAAGGCATGTGTGTGAATGACAGTGGCATTCAGAATTCCCTTTAAGAGGCCTGGGTGATTCAGATCCTCTAGCTGCCATCTTTGCTATGTGGATCTAAAGAGGTTTATCTTAAAGGAAGAGCTGTTTCATCTTTATCTTCTGACAAACTTAAAATGGTCCTGTGGCCTCTTCTTATAGTTCCATATCGTGCCATGTGCAGCAAGCAGTTTACATTGTGCACTGTAAATCAGACCTGCACTCTGGCCAGTTGCCTGTCATCTCCTTGCCCTCTTCATGTTCTTTGGGTCATTTCTTTACTCACTTAAAAGACAATCACACAGGAAGTAGCTGTCATTGTCCCACCTGTAACATGGTAACTAATTGCATCTACCTACCCCCCTCTCTTTCACGCTCACTCACACGCATACACACAAACACACACACACAGAGTAGGCTGTGACATGCATAGTTATGACAAAGCTGACAGTGTAAAGGATGGAGACCAGGCAGGTAACTGCGGTGTAGGAAACAAAAAACAGAACAGGAATGTTTGTCATAAATGTGCGTAAAGTGAGAAGTCAGGCCTGTCTGAGGATTCAGTGCTCTCGTGAGGGCCTGCCATATTTGCAGTTCCTACATATTCAGGGATGTTTCCATCCCTAGGTCAGCATTGCCTCAATTCTGGTAAAGTAATGGTGGTCAACAGTCAGCTCCTAACCTAAATGCTGCCATATTAATATCATAGCAGAATCCTCTTGTAGTGGTTTTTAACAAGGTGCTTAAACTGGATTGTTATAATATTTACCTGTGTCAACAACAGCTGAAATTACCTAATGTAACAACCTGTTTGTTGACACGCAGGTGACTAACCTGTTGAGAGGAGTTTGGCTCATAACCCTTATTTCTAATTACGGAAAAAATTGACTTCTATCTGAATGAGAATATTAAGAGAACAAAGTTGTTGGGATGATAATACAAAAGGAAGCAGCAGTACAATGATGGTTATTACTTTGGTCCTTTGATAAATTAAAATGACCCAACATGATGCTTCCTTTGGTGACTAATACTATAAGTGGAAAAAACCCCTAGACACTTTCTGGCAGCAGTCATTGCACTAAATATAACAATTTACCACCAAGTTATAAAGCCAGCAATACATTAACTAGCAATTGACAATCTGAGGGAACTGATAAATAACCTAAACATGTCTCCATAACTCGTTATTTGTGGTCCAATTTAGTGTTGGTTTAGTTTTGTCCATATGGTTGCTGTATCTGAATTAATGAATATCCACAGGACTGATACGTGGCTCACATCTTATTTGTTTTGACTTTCTGTGTTTTTTTTTTTTTTTTTTGCAAAACGACCTTTTACTTATGTCAAATAGTGACAGATTACATTACTGTTATATCACTATAGAGCAAACAGCCACCAAAAAGGTCTCTCTTAAAATGCATGAATGTTGTTTAAATGACCTTATGTCTCTCAAGTTAATTTCCTAAGTAGTTATTTATTAATAAGCTTAATATCACTTTGTAAAAGTGTGTGGAAAAATACCACTCTCTTCATGGGACTTAAGTATAAAGAGGAGCCCTTGTTTGCGTTTAGTTTTCATCAATCATGAAACACTACCAGTTTAACCCTATTTTAAATTAATTTATAAATATGAGTACAAGTACAAATAAAGAAATATTTTCATAGCAGCACCTTCAGTCATCATTTTATTATTACTACTACATCCTTTGTCCACGGCAGTATGCAATTTGTAAAATGAGAGTGATGTGTGTGTGACAGACAGCCAGCTGTTACACTCACCTCAGCATTTGCACTCTCAAACCCTCTCAACACTGCAACCAAAACCATGAAATGGAACATCATGCTGGGTTAATAAATTCTCATACACTGAGTGTAGTCTTACCCTGGTGCCTCTGCCTGCTGGGACAGGGTGCCAGATACATGTTCCCATCCATACAATGGCTGGTTAGCTTCTTGTATAAGTGGAAAAGCTGAAAAAACTGTCTTGATCAGTCTGAGTACACATACTCATTATATTCCATTTATTTTGGTGAGTTTGTCAGAAGACTATGTCAGACTATGACAATGTCAGAAGTCTCCAGTAATCGGTACAATTAATCTCTGCTGATTTCTAAAACTTTTTCTAATCATTTAAGTAAGGTTTATTGTCATGTTTTTAATCAGAATGGTGATGTTATTCATTTGAATGAGACAGTTTCTATGGAATAGTTATGTAGGTATAAAATGGAAGGTGTAGATGTCTCCCAGTGTTTTTATTATTATTTAGCTGTCACTTTTGTCCAATGGCACTTTGCAGTAGCTGAAAACTGAAGTCTGTGTGGTGTTTTTAAGCTTGATTTTCTTTGGTGCAACTACAGAACACAACATAAAATCCAACATAATTACAGTCATTTGGGCCCTAGTTGGACTGGTTATATTTCCCTTTCTCTGTATGCACATCAGTAAGTTCTCAGCAGTGGTTTTAGTTGATGTCTAGATGGACTCTCTTTGAAGAAAGTTTGTGTGTTAAGTCACTTCTCTCCGATGGTTATGTTCATTTGTGTGACTAAAGTTATGACAAGCCATTTTTCATTGCGGCTTTATAATACATCAGTGACTTGTTTTTCATTTTATTCAGAGAAGAAACACTTTGGAAAATATTCCACATTGGCAATGACAAAGACCCATGGGCATTGTATTTTAGTTTGGGTCATTTAGATGGAATCACTTACTTGAGTGAAAGTTGAAAGAAAACATTTTGCCACTATTGTTGTGTCTTCTGCTGCTTGCTGTGTGTCTGGTGTGTTCTGAGTGTTGTGTATTATGTGGAGAGTCTTGTCATTTGGGGATACAGTCCTGCTGTGTGATGTCCGCTCTGCCTTTATTTCACTTCTTTATTTTTTTCACCCGTTTTTTTTTTCCAGACAGTCTTGTCTACAACCCAGAATCACAATCCCTTACTGTGGGTGTTTTGTTTTTTTATTTTTATTGTCACCCATATAGACAGTGTATTGACATGTATACACTGTATTGAAGTTAAGAAGATGGGAGTATGTGGACTGCAAGAAGAACCACAGGAAGGGAGAGCACTGGTGGGAATTAGTATGAATCTGGGTGAAGTGATTCAAATAGGTCACATGCTGTTGCTCTTTCTGGTGCAGTTTCAGTATAAGTTGTTTTTTGTTGTTGCATGTCAGTTTAATATCACTACTAAGTGTTTCAGGGATGATTGATTTTATGGCAGGTGAGTCTATTCACATACCTTGTCACTATTTTAGGGTGTGAATGCACAGCATATTTCACAGTGTTATCATGAAATGGCTTGTTCTGTATCATCACCTTCCATTTTATACCTACGCAACTATTTCAAACAAATTCAGTCTCATTCAAATGAATAACTTCGCCATTCTAATTTATACTTTGTGCTATTTGTGCTAACATCTAACTACATCACCCTGTGAGGTCATTCTCGACAGTGCACAAATAAAAATACCTGTGCTTACTAAAATAAAATCAATTTTCACCAGAAATAATTTAATCAGTTTAGTAAGAATAAAGTAATGCCCCATATCATGGGTTATCTGAATGAAGTCCAGAATACTTAGAGAGAAAAAACTAAAATAAACCAGATATTGCATTTTTGATAGGGAATTTTTAAATGTTCATATTCCTGTGAAGGAAAAAGCACACAGTGTGGTTGTTCTTAACATATATAAAGCTAAACTAATATACTGCATTAGTGAGCAGACTTCTTACCTTTGGTCAGTGGTCAGCACTAGATGAACTAGTGAATCGTGGATCAGATCTGCAAAATGAAGCAAATTAAATTAAATACATTCATTGAAATGCTTTAAACCGAAAGTGAGGTCAATAAGCTCAGCCTTGAATTTGAATGTGGTGGATTTCATGAAATGCACTGTGCTGCAGGACAGCAACAGTCACTTATATACTGTCTACCATGATGTATTTTTGTTATTACTTTATCCATAGCAAGCAAATGAAGTATGAGCGGTCTTGTGGTACTATGGTGAAGGTCTCTATTACACATATAACTTGCCAGATGAAATGTTGTACTTGTGTGGATACTGTCCAGTCTGTTAAACCCTTAAAACTGTCTGATGATGCAGAATGATCACTTTCAGATGTTGTTCAAGATACAGCAGATTTATGCCTGCTTAGTTTTTTGAGCCAGCTTGTTTGTTTGTACATTTCAAAATTTGAATAGATATCCATATTTCAAGATACTATTTCACCTGTAAACAGCTACAAATTACCATGCATTATAATGTACTGGCACCAAAGCAATACAAATAAGCTATGCACCATGGATTTTCATTTCCATCTACTGTAAGTGGCATCAGTGAAAGGATCCAGTGTGTTGCTATATGTTTTGGCTTAAAATCCCAGTTTAATTTACAGCATTAAAATTAAACCTTTTTCGGGGCACAGAATACATTTGCTAAATCCTACCATGTAAAAGCTTTCCTCATGATTTACACGCAGCAGTTTTATAAATGACAAAGTGTTTGTTTATGTTAACTAAATTTTGGGGAAAAGCTGCTGATGGACATGGCTTTCTCTTAAACATACAAGAAGAAAGTTTTATTGTTGTTGTTTTTGTTTTTAAGTAACAAATAAGGCGGCCAAAAAATAGATGGGACTGAGTTGTACCACATGCCCCCTTGTGGTTGGCGGCGGAATAGCTCCTGTAAGACCTCCTGTGAGGTTTAATTTACAACAGGGAAAGTCGGCAGAAGTCAGTATACAGGCCAAATTTTCAGTGCCACACTGTCACCTTTCCAAAAATGGCTGAGCATGTAGTGTATTTTATCATGATACATCATGTGTTTTAATACATAACTGAGTTTATTTCTCATTATATCCTTTGCTGCATTATTGACGGATAGCTGGACAGCTAATCAGCGTCACACCACATAAGATCACATAAACTGTTGATCCTTTTATTTCAAATTTTCTTTCATTCCCCCTAAATAATATAGCAATAAACTTTAAATGACAGAATACTCAAAAATCTGATCAAACTGATTTACCTGATGTGGCTTAAAAAATCTATTATTTTCACCAGATTTTCCTGCATATGCACCGTAGTATTATGACCAGTGATAAAGTTTTGTTTTTAGTATATAGCAAATTGTAAACTGCAAATGCTTAAAATATGTAGCCATCTGGTATAGTGAAAATGGTTTCTTGCAGGATTAGGTGGAGGAGCGGTCACACGGGGGGGAGACTCAACTAAACCAAAATGTTTTCCATATAAACCCAAGCCATGAACCAGAATCCAGCAGCTAAAGTGCATTCAGTGAGTTGTGCATATTAGTTAGGCTAAACAGCACAAGTTATAAGTGGGTAATCATTTTTTCACAGTTCATAGTTTCAGAATGATACTTTCAATAACCATATTTTGGTTCATTTCCAAATCAGGAAAATAAGTATTCAGCAAAATGGCATCTCCGTTTATTTATGTTTTCATCAGCCATGTGTTCTGCAAGCAAAATAGTATTTTTAAAAAATATCTGATCTTTCTTTTCATTTCAAGTTTTTCCTACATTGAAAATGTTGAGCAAACTATATTTCAGCATCATAAGTAACTGAATTTTAAAGTTATAATGAATTGCTCTGTTTAGTATCTAAATTAATTAAGGTTTGTCTCCACTATGTTGCTGTGCTGTTGTGACCAAGACCCTCTGCTCCTCCATCCCTCATCTGAGTGCAGTAGTATGAGTCTTGCACCACACCACAAACTACCACTTCTGCTTTTTTTAGTCTATGCCTGACATGCTCTTTAGCTCTCATTTGTCAGCGACTGTCCTGTATCAATTCCATTTCCTCAAGTAAATAAACAAATAAAATAAAGAAACACAAATAAAGCTTTAGCTTGGAGTACCTTCTGAGTTGGTGTAAGTTCATGGAGTGCCTGCCTGTGTACTGTGATCCCTGTGTGCTCGCAGAAACGGCTCAGGGACAAATGGAGCTTGAGGGACATTGACTGAACTTCACATTTCCTGTGCTGCCATTTTGTGCTGTATGTAAATTTTGCTGCTAAAAATAAATGTCAGGCATGCAATGTAGCGGGAGCTTCTACAGTAGGAGAATTATCCATGAATTACCCAACAAGACTGTCCAACTAAACACATTTCATCCATGAACCACAAGCTCCAAAACACATCATCCATAGAATTTAAAACATATGAAGACGCAACTGTCACTGTGAAAAGATTTTACGGCGATTAGAGGTTTTATTTCCAGTTAAAATTTTGACAGATTTTAACCAATTAAAGCACTTTGCTCTGGGGAGCAATTACTGGGCTCAAATTGTTCTCTCTAAGTGGCTGTGCAGCTCCATTTCCCAATCATACAATGACTAAATCTCCCTCTTTTTCTCTAATAGAATTTACAGCCCTGTTCTGCCTGGCTTCCAGACTGTAAACACCCTGGTCCAGTGTAGTCTTGTGCCCATATAGGATCTGTTTTCATGCCCTTTCATAGCCTTCTGTCTGGCAAAAGTCTTTGCTTATATAGAGATGCACCTTGGTACCAAAGGAATTTATTAAGGCTGTTGGGACCAGGTCTTTATCAGCATGGCAGTATGTCACATTCCACACTTTACATTACATACCTGAACATCTCATCTTCATTCCATTGTTCACAGTTTTGCTTTGCTTTGTAGGTGGTTTCATTTACCAGCAGCATCAGAGCTTGAAACACATTTCAGCTGGTGATCATGCTATCTGCTTTCATCAGAAATGTTTTTTTTTTAGTATTTAATTTTTGTATATAACTAATATACAAAGCTTCATTTGATTCACAGACAGGGAGCAATTGCAAGTTGTAAATACTGCTAAATATCTAAACATTTAATTTTATTTTACTTGTTAGTACTGCATATTTAGATATAGCAGGCTACATGAAATATTTAATCTAATCTGCCATATATATATATATATATACTAAAATATCTTTTACATTTTAGTTCTTTCCTCTAAGTATTCTGCACTTTATTCCAATAATCCACGATACGCAACATTACTTTAGGCTTACTGAACTGTTACTTTTGGTGAAATCTATTTTTTTAAATAAAAATATTTTTGTGCACTGTTGTGAATGATGCCACAGGGTGATGTATTTACATGTTATTAAACAAAAATCCTTAAAAGATTCTGGCACTCCAGTTTTAGGTGGTTCTCAATCCTAGTAAAAATTTGAAGAGGTTTTCATTCTGCTCTAGCCATGACCAGGGTTCTTTATTGTGCTTTCTTATTTAGAGTGTGTCATAAGTATTCCTCCCAGCTGTGCACAAGGCATCCCGGCTCATCAAAGGGAAGAGCTGACTGCCAGCTTGGTCTCTGAGAGCTCCTCAGTGGGACTGGGAGACAGTCTGCTGCTCTGTTCCTGTTGCAAATACAGGGCTCTCATATTGCTGACGTTTACATTATACTGATTCATTTAGCAGATGCTTTCCTGCTTAGCAAAGTACAAATCAGAAAAGGCAGAAGTGCATTCCGTCAACAGACAGAACTAACTTCCTTTTACTAAAAACAGACAGAGCAATACATATACAGATAATCCACCAACAGACAGTCACTTAGTACAATATCACCACCTCTTGCCAGCACACATTGCACATGTAGTTGCATGTAAAATTAGAATAGAATTACAGAACTGGCGATGAGCCCTTCAAGTAAAACACAAAGTCCCAGTCACCCCTAAGTTTGTAAAACCCACTTGCTGTGCAAGAGGCCACAGGAGCATCTTTGTTCTTTGTATAGAGGCTGAAGTCAACCAGCTGCTAATCTTAAAAATCACGAGTATTAATTTTTGCAGTTTTACTTGCGACTTGCACTGTGAAAGCAGTTCTCTTTACAACGTGAGGGACCGTATCCTACTGTTCACGTTGAGTTCCCCAGTTTGAACTCTCATTAGAAGCACACAGCTCTCAGGCTGCATTCAGCAGCTTGCGTAAGGAGATTAAGCTGAATGTGAAGAAACCTGAGGTTGCAGCCCATCAAAGCTGCGTTGTCTGATACAGAAATAGTAATAAATTTCAGGTACTGACAATACAGGAGTTATTTCCAGTCTTTCCATGATTGAAAAAGAGTTGAGTTTTTTAAAAGAATTGTCACTCTCTAGTTCTGGTGAACCTAGAATGGTCTCCCACATCCATTTCCATCCATATGGTTGTTTCCTCCTCAATCAAGCCATCTGTTATCCGACAGAGCCTGATGTCTCTTTTGTCACTGCATAGTGAGATGATGTTCTTACGTGTGGAGAAGGGCCATCACGTCATCAGATGCAATCAGGTGTTTTGATGAGGAGTTTATTAATTTTCTACCAGAAATCTCTTTTCTGAGCTTCTGCTGTTCGGCATGTCTTTCTGTGTCGGTCTTCGTCTTTCCTACATTGTCACACTGGGAAACAAGACCAGCCACTCAACATTAACCACTGATGTGCTTCTATGGGAGGCAGGGAACCTGTGTGGTGTGTTTCAGCAGCTACCTGTCAGTGTGTCTGTATGCAGTGCACTGGTGCCATGCCAACTCTCAAGCTCTTCTTTAATCTGCAGACATGAGTCGTGTCTCGGAGGGTGGGGGTAGGCCAGCGCGCTTCAGAGCCTCCCAGAGGAGCACCCTGTCTAGTGTCCTGCAGTATCTGGGTGAGCACGCAGACGTATATCTAGGTCTATACATCTGTGGGTACACCCACAGCACACACACGCAGCCATAGGCTTACAGCATCTCATATGCACACAAACATACGCACAGGAACACAATAACATCATCTTTAATGTACACACAGGCATCTTTATTATAACACATTCTAACAAGCACAGGTACAAACATCAACACAAGCACAAAAATAATTGAATGAAAACTGTACAATAACTACAGTTAATACACATAATAGTCACTTAAGGCCCTGTTTTCACTTATACCCATTAAGGATCCTCAAGAAAATTTTCAAACTCATTATACACTGTAACCACTCTTTGTGTGTTTCAGAGTCTCGTCCTGCACCTCACTCTCCCCGCACCCCACGCACGCATGGTTTGCAGGTCCAGCCCCCTAAGAGCCTTCTTTCTTCACTGCCCAGCCATGGGCCCCTCAGCATGCTTGGAAAACGCAGCTACCACCACCACAGCAGAATGGAGTCAACAGAGAGACGAGGAAGCATGGGTGGACCAGGTAGGCCATGGCACATCCTCCCACTGACCCCCGTTCCCACTATACACTTTAGTGCTAAGTATAGCAAAGCATGTTTCACCCACAAACCTGCCACAGGGCAAAAATAACAACAAGATATGATTTCTGGACTGTAAGTGCTTTGATTATGAGCAATATAACATCAGCCAAGGAGAGGGAGTCATCGCAGTGTTTCAGAAACCGCCTCGCTCACTCACACAGGCACATGAATCTTTCTCAGGAGGTAATGTATAACACAGTTCCTGTATTGATTTGTGTTTGTCATCTGGTTGCTCGAGGTAAAAGCATAGCTGCGGTCCTTGTAAGATGTATTACAGCCACTATTCTGTGTACTTGTCTGTCTTTATTTTCTGGAGGTCAGGAGGCTGCAATACAGAAGGAAGTGGAAGGGATTGGTGAGAGAAGGGTCCTGCCCCTCCACCTTCCTTCACCTGTAGATGCTCACGCTTAACCCTCAGCCTGCCTCTCTCTCTCCCCATCTGAACTGTGAGGGGTATTTAGTAGTATCAGCTCTACCTTTGTCTCTGCCTCCTTGTTGTGTAGGGTGGCCGTGTCCCAGTACCTCCCAGCACCTGTGCAAAAAATCAGCAGAAATTAAATTTTGTCTATGTGGTGCGTTCACTCCTAGATCAAACTCCAAATGTTATTAACATGGAATTCCAGTAGATGGTGCTCCGTGTGTCTGCATGTCTTTAAGCAGCTGTATCTAAGGCCTCATAAGGGCCCTTTGCCTGAGGGTCCTCAGCGAAGGCAGGCAGGCTGGAGTCAATGTCTCAACTTCCAGAAGCAGTGACCATGCCTGCAGCACAGGCTGCTGCTGCATCTCAGCCTCCTGTGCTTTTAAAAATATCTTTAAATGTTTTCAGCAAAAATCTGAAATGTTATATTTGAAAGTCAAATGCAATTTTATTTCATGTTACAGATAACTCAGGGCATATGGTGGGATCCATGATGGTGAGTTTATCTGGTTTCTCTTTCTGTCTGATTGGTTTTACTAAAGACTCACCTTGCTTTGTGACTTGCAAGGAAGCTCATAATGATTTTGCCACATCACTAAAATGCTAATGTCCATTTAATCTCTCTTTTAAAAAGTTGATGTAAACAAAATGATGTAAACAGTCCTCTAAACAAACATAGGGAGGACTTAAACTTAGGGAGTTAGAAAACAAAGTAAACCCCAGCCAGAAGACTGGAGAGAAAAGATTGTTAAAATACCATAGATATTTAACATATTTAATGTGCAGAATCAAGGAAAAATGTTACAATACTTGGAAAATGTACTATGAAACATGCTATTCATTATTTAAGAATAATTATGATTATGCAATAATTAAGATTATTGCCATTTCTGTCCTGCGAATTACAAAACAAAAAAGGTTGTATAATACAAACTCTTAAAATCTTGAATTCTGGCCATTTCAGTCTCATTTGTCACTATTAGGCATCTACTGGTGCCATTAAAGGACAATAATATATTGCTGTAGCATAGACCTGACCAGCTTTTTTGCTAATGGCTGCCTCTGTGCCACATGATACTTTCTCAAGTTCACTTACTGAGAAATCAAATGAGAAGTGAGATGTATTTCTAACTTTGAAATATTTAAAGTCAGAAGTGACCAGTAACTTGAGAGTTATCTGGCGACATGAACAAGAATTGGCCAGACTGGGACAGTAGACATAGACAGCATAGCCCTCATCTTGAAGAAGTTACACTGGCCTCCTTCTTCTCCTGCCAAAGGGGATCAGGAGGAATATTCATGCAATTTATGCTTGACCTTTCACGTCTATTGAAGAACACTTTCAAAATATTCCACTTTGATGCATGGAATGTCTGTCATCATGACTAACAACTATTTCTGAGAAACGAAGTTGTGTCTGACCCTCCTTCCTCACTACTAGCACAATGGACAGAGTAACATTGATGCCATCCAGACCAGTGGACCCATGCTCCGCAAGAGACGACCCAACTGGATCGAAGCACCTGATGACAGCTTCTTCCTTGTATCCCGGGAGACCAGGTAGGTGAACCCTAAGAACCTCTATAACCTCAAAGCACATTTTCCATGCACATCAGCAGCATCCAACTTCATTGTGCTTCCTGCTACTATTTTGGTGTATCAGCATACAAAAATAGATACTATAATATCTCAATATTAGACCTCCACCATCTTCACAGCCTTGCATTATATCACAAATGCACAAAACCACAAGGCAAAACAAGAAATACAAACTCACATTCTATTTGTCAGGATGCAGACAGCTGCAATACCGTAGGTAAAATGTAAGAGAATTGTTGAAACATAGAAAGTCGGAGTATGTCTGACTGAAAGCAAAGTTGGTCTCTGGCAGGTGAAATGGCAAGGGGTTTGGGAGAAACCTGGGAAAAGTCAGAGACAAAGAAGGTATGGGGCATGGGTCACCTGTGAGTTGGGAGAGGAGGACTCCACAGGTAACCCTGAGGTCCCAGCACTCTCTCTCTCTCTCTCTCTCTCTCACACACACACACACACACACACACACACACACAACACTTGTATAAACTGCACAGTATAAAATAATCTATCCCAATTTCAAAACAATAGATTCAGTTTCACTTTAAAATGCCTATTAGCCACTTAAAAATATTTGCAGTAATCCTCCACATTTTTCATTATTTCAGGCAGCTTTTATATTCACATTAATGGCTGTTATTTCAGGGTTTTTTGAGGCGTGTACTTTTTGCCCCAATAGTGTTACACATTACCTCCCACAGATGAGTTCATAACAGCATGATTGACAGGTTACTGAAGGAATGCACTTCAATGTCTCTTGTTGGAAAAGCTCTCGTGAAAGACATGTCAATCTGGGAGCAAAACCTGAACCCCTCTCTTCCTGTCAGACTCTTGTTAAACCGTTCCGCCTTGAACCAAGACATGATCTAGTGGGATTAAGTGTCAGTATGTAAAAACATATTCCACAGAAAGTCTACTAAATTTGAACATCAGATGACAGCTGTTGAATGTTTGATCCTCATGAGAAATAACAAACCAGTGTAATAATGCATTATCTGTGGGACACTAAAGTATGGAAGGTATTAGTTAAATGTGCCAAAGAAATAATGAAGTTAAAACCTACAAGCAGAATCACTGCAAAGTAAATGTGTCTTAAAAATTTGCTGCAAAACACCAAACATTAACTGAACTTAACACAAATGAGAATAAGATGATAAGCAGACATGACACAATTGGATGTCAGCAAAACTTGACACAAACTGAAAATATCCAGTGGTGTTTTCCTGGTGCATTATGGGGCAGCACAGGGGAGGGCGACTGTGTGTTTGCCACTTCCTATGAATGACTGGCTGCTTGTTTCATTTCAGTGCAGCAGCCGTTAGACCCCTGCTCATGGTAAGTCTAGCCCTTCACCCCACACACAAATACCTGACCTCACACAGCTGACTCTGCCAAGCCCACCTCACACACCTGGCCTCTGGGGTGTGGTTACCTGTGGGGCCCATGAACCCAGCTCTCACCTGGTGCCAGTTGTGGATAGTGCAGGTGGAAGTGGAACTGTAGTCGGAGATGGACTAAAATCCACAAAATCATTGTCACGATTGCCCAGCCAGGGGACTGTGTCTAATGTACACCTGTCTCCTAATGCTTGAAACCATTTAGAGAGACTACAACTGAAGGGGCAATTAATCAGCTGACATCCCCGGAATATAAGCGGGCCGAAATCTATTTGCAGAGAAAAATGCATTTCCATTAATGTAATGTCTGCATGAGCCAGGACTGCACCCCTGCGATGTCTCCAGCCTAAATTTAGCCTTCCTGCCTGATGAATGAGTTGCTAGCAGCAGCGAAACCAGAGACAAATGAACACTCATGTGGGACCACGTCAGAAAATCACGTTTTATAACCTCGTACCAGGTAGAGGATCATCAGCTGATTAATTCGCTATGGTGAGATGTGCTCTTGCACGTTAATTCCATCTCTAATAAATGCTTTCTGGTGTCTGTCACTGGAGGGCGTGCCCCTTTAATCCCTGTCCCCAATCCACATGGTGTCACATCACCTTTAGAGGACCCCCTTATTCAGAGCAGGTTTATTCTTATTCTTGCAAATGAAGACAGGATCCTTGTCCCATTTCATGGATAAAGTTTATCATGATGGATCACTGGTCCTTTATGTGTTGCGACAGTTAAAGAAATTCAGCTGACCCTTTGAACAAGCTGCAGAGGGCAAACAAATTTTCAAATTGACAGCAACTTAGATCATATAACCGGAAAATAATGGAATGACAATTTCTCTTACGCTTTGGAGTTTGTTTGGAAGGTCGCTGGGTGGCTGCAGGAGGTATCCAGTTCCACCCATGACGCATTCACACGTGGGTGTAAAAAGGATTGCTATTTCTCTGAAGATCGGGCTATTCACAAGCTTCCTTTTTTCTTTAGCTCTTTTATTCTACAAATTCAGTATTGGAACCAATGACTGGGATGTGACTTATGCAAACTGTCTCCACACAAACACAGGCACGGACTTTTATACACATTTATATAAAATTCTTAAGCATACACACAAAAGAACATGTGAAACACTCATACACAAACAAAAACACAAAACATACTATCTGATGTGCAATGATTTCATAATCCATGCAATGCCTTACTGCTAACTCTGAGTAATGTTGTACACAGATGCATCCTCTGTGATGGCAGCATGAATCATACATTCTCATGAAGAAGTACTTCTCAAACACAACACGTTCAGGAATAGCAAAGAAATGATACATCTTCCTCTGAAAATTACATGGTCTGTCTACGAACAGTAATCTGGCATCTTATTTAATTTTTTTATGCTAGCATAGACATGTGATCTGTGTCCATAGTCACGTTTGCATAGTCATCTGCGAGAACGTGAACCTCAGGGGGAACTTTCTGTTGGAAAGGGTTACAATACCTGCCTACTTGTCAGAATGATGACCGAAGGCTTATTGCAAAAAAACCTTAGGTGGGATATTATGTTCCAATGAGATTACAAAAATGAATAACAAATACACTAAGAGGATGCTGAAAAAGCAAAAGGAAACCATAAAAACCTGCTGAGAGTGTAACAATATAGCATAAAGTGGAGCACAAACAATATGAAACACAGTGAGAAAATGTTAAATGATTAAAGGAAAGCTCTGAGATGTGTCCATTTGCTCCTGATTTACTGAATTAAAGGGCAAGGTTTCCATCTCACTCAGTCTGAGGCTGACAGAAACAATGTGACCCTGGTTGTCTGAAGCTACAAGATGCATTTGTCAAACATCTCACATCCGATGCAGGCTTTTGCTTTCACGTGTCACTTTCGGGTGTGGGGAGCTGGGTGCTGCAACTGAAGATTAATGATCTAACCAGGGACTAAATAATTTGGTTAAATAGAATCACCTACAACAACAACTACCATGTATGTAGGGACTCTTATAAGGCTAGCAGTCCAAACCAATGTGTATACAAAGAACAAGGAAGCATTCACCTTGTTTAAAGCCAATCCTGTCTAGTGTGGCAATTCTGCCCCGAAAGGTAAATACATCACATCTGTTGTGTTCAAACCCATAGCTGGGGAAAGTTTCATTACTGTCTTTCTGACCTCTGCTACAAGACAAGCTTGAATTTCAGCAGCTGTGCAACTCGTCCTTTCTCCAGGCATCTCTAGGCACGCGTAGCTCTCACACACTGCAAATGTTATTCACACTTGTGATTCACCAGAACTGATGCCCCAGATAAACACTTCAGAACGCTTATTTTTTGCTGAAACCACTAGAGGTGGAGAAGAATGTTGTCAGCATATGGAAAGAAGTTCTACATTGCAATTTACTGACATAAGTGACCAACTAGTAATTTGCCACATCCTTCCCCACAACAGTTACTTTATTATACTTTATCAGGACCCCTGCCGACAGCCCTTATTCTTGAACCTCATACCTTGGGAATGTAATGCATTTCAATTTCCAAATGCTGAGAGTTCTGTGCAGCAGCTTCCTTTCTCCAACCTGGGGCTTTGAAGCCTGAAATGAATTTCTCTTTTTGTCTCATTTCCCCCTTCCAGGAGGGTCCGCAGGTTGCTCTCCCGCTCCCAGCTAAGAAGGGCCTGTAGGCAGCCATGTGAGCAGATCACCCCGAGGAGGCCTCCCTTAAGCCCAGCCCATGGTGTCCTGCAAGGCCCTCCACACCCGAGCATGAGGACTCGCGGCCCTATTGTCATTCAGGACTGACCCCCCAGTTTCCATCCAAGGGAAACTCATTGTTCTCTGGCCAAGCCATTACCCTTTCCTTGACCGTGATCTTCTTTCTGCCTGTTCTTCCCAACCCTGCTTCCATGTCAGCCCTACCTTCCTGAGCACTGCCCCTACCCACTGGTTATCCTCCAACTTCTACTATGCACCAGTTCAACTGGTGACTTATGGTTTATTACAAAAAGAACAGAAATGGTTCTTGACACTGAAGCTGTGCCATTGCCAGCATTCTCACCCCTTCCACACACAGGTGGACAACAAGCAAACATTTGTGCCAGAGGCTAAGGCACTGAATAAAAAAAAACCCTTCTGGTACCTCCTCTCGTTCCCTGCCTTTCTTCTGTCAAAAAAAAAAATCACTGTAAATAAGTGTCAGCTTTTTCGGCCTCTTTTTTAAAAAAATTCTAATTTTTCTGTTTTTGTACTCCACCCTGGGACGGTCCATGGGGATGAGCCTCCCCCCCAGGCTAGGGGACCTTCCCTCCCTGTGGTGACAATCAGCCTGAAAGGTGTGGTGGCTCCTGTTGCTTAGGTGACTGAATCCACAGTTTTTTAAAGGAATCTATGCAGACAATCTTCTCTTTCTGATTGACAGTTTCACCATAAAGTGTGGGTGGGATATCTCCAACCCTTAAGAATGACTGGCATTCCAGTTAGCATTTAACCTTTAACAGGTACTGCATAAGTAGGCCACTTTTTGGTGTAAGGTCCATTCATTCAGTTTAAGAAGTAGGACAGGATGTAAGAGAGCCAGCACCCGAGAAATCCCACCCACTTTCATAAAGTCACAAGATAAGGGGTAACATGATATGTAAGGTTTTTTCAAACTGTTGCCACTTCCTACCTTGTCTCTGAATGCAGGGGGTCCTCAGTCAGCCTAATGATGAGTCATTCCGCCAGATCCAGCAGTGTTTCTCAAATCGCATCGCATGAGTCATTGTTTGGCTTTGTTCACTTTTATTCTTTTTATGTTTGTTGTGTTTTACTGTAAGACAAACACGTTTAACGAAATATGCAACATGAAATAAAATGCAGTTGAACAAACACCTGAACATCCGTAATTGCTTTACTGATGTTTTATCACAACGATAAGTTTCTATATTTGTTTAACACTGGCATAATTTTAAATGACATACCTTCCTCAAAAGTAGACAGCACTTCTGTTCCTTGTATTTGAACTTGCATCTTGTTGTCAAGTTGATTTTTCTTGGCCAGTACACCAGTGCTCAAGGCTTACATCCTCTTCCATTTACAAGACTAAATATTCACAATTAAATTTCATCTATTTACCTTTCAATTTTGTAAACAAATGATCATTGGTGAATGGTTCAGACTTCTCCAGTACTTCCTCAGCCTTTTATTGTTACTGTACCACTTTAGTTTCATTTGCCTAACAATATTATTGTTACCATTTATTTAGTCACATCTGGCGACCAGTTTAAATCCACATAGTGATAATGTACATCACAACACAAGAGCTGTATTTTATAATACAATCATACCTCAGTTAGTGCTACTTCTTGTGGAGCTCTTTCCCAAAATTGCACCTTTATATAAGTCCTTTGACTAATTTTTTAATAATAATTTACCGTTATAAAAATGTTCAAAAAATATCTTAAACAATTTTTTGAAATTTTACATTTGTTATAAATAAATTTGTTTACTGTGTTTGTTTGCTGTTATTAAAAAAATATCTAATCTTTTTTGTTTTATGTGCACCATTTATGCAATATACTCTTTTAATGACTTTACAGAGTGCTCCATTTGTAAAGAACACATCCAGAGCGCTAACTGAGGTATTATTGCAGTTAGCAACAATTATCCATTGCATTTGTTGTTTTTGTTGCTGTTCACAGTGATGGTGATGAAGTTCAACAATATTTATATGAAAAATGAAAATGTTGTGCTGCTAGAAGCCCAAATTGACAAATTGAGGCCAGGTTGGTGAAACAAACTGCACCAAACATGAGCTGTGTCATTTCTGAGAATTTCCCATGATTGCTGCAGGTTTCGCTGGCTCAAATGTGTCTACCATTTTTTGCCTAGTGCACAGCTCAGCAAGATAGGACATGGGTGTTAAATATATTGTAATAATGTACATAGCAATTCAGCAGTAATCAATAGTATTAAAAGAAAACAGTACAAAAAAATCAGTCACATAGCAAATAAAAATATTGCCCAAAATGCGTTAACATGCAAAATAAAAAGTGAATGGGGAAGAAGGTACAAAGGTATTTCAAGACTTGAAATGTGCTTTACACATTTTAAAAAATGTTCATAGTATATTATCTTATTAGTTTGCATTGTTGAAGGGTTCGGGCAGTTTTTTTTTAAGATATAATATATTATTGTTCATTCTATCTATTTTTGTTAGCAATAGCAGCAACACTGTGTCACAGCAATATAAAAGCAGAAACAGCATCATATTATCAATATATCTACATATAAAAACCAAGGGAAAAAAATAACAATATTTCAGGTGCAAGAAGATCACTATATAAAAAGGTGTCCATTTATGAAATATACAGATTATTTTTCATACAGAATGTCTGTCATGCTGAAGGAAGGTCGCAGACGCGTGCAGGAGTAAAGTGAAGAAATCCGTATATTGCCAAAGGCGATTGCAAAGTCGTAGTCAGAAAACAGGCGTGGGTCAAAAACCAGAAAGTAACTCGATACAAGCGTCAAGCAGATAAGGGTTAAACACAAGCGAAAGCCGTAAGACAAAGCAGGTCGGTAACCGGAGTGACAAACAGACAGAATGCTCAGTGCACATGAGATCATGGCAATACCTCGCAAAGACCACTTCAGACAGACAGGTATTTATAACAACTTAACAATAGCCAAGTGCACGTGATCAGCAATCCAGTGGAGTCAGGACCAGGGGACGTGACAATGTCATTCACTCGGTCATCCATATACTGTTATAACAGACTACAAACACGATATTTTACTGTACAATTATTAATTCAGGCATATTAAGGGGATATGAAATGTCTTCCACCTGCACAAAAACATTGTAGGGGAAATGTTTCATTTGAGCACTGAGAAGGTTTTCTAGGCTGGTCTCTCGAGTTAGTGAGGACCTGTCAGCCTCTTCTACCCATCACTAATTGTACTTCTTCTGTGGCTTGCGTGCTTCTTGGATAGGCCCACCCTGCTGAAGGTGCTTTTCAGGACATTGCGGAATGAAGAGCTGGAAAAGCAGTAGATTGCTGGATCCATGGCACTGTTCATGTAGGTGAACCCAATGAAAAACCTGAAGAGCTCACTGCACAACTGTTTGGAGGCACAGTCATGAGGTCGGTAGGTCTGAAACCAAAGGGCAATGAGGCCACTGATAATGCCTGGTGAGAAGCATATAAAAAATATGCCCATAACCACCATCACTACACGGATGGCCCGCTGCACCTTCTTCTTCTTCTGGGTCATGAGGCGGTTATGGAGTATACATATGATCCGGATAGAGCAGAACATCATGAGAAGCAAGGGCAGGAAGAACTCACCCACGTAAACTATATAATGCAGCCTAATGCCAAGAGGTAGTCTTCCAGTGTGACCAAAGCTGTAGCACTGAGAAATGTTGTCACGTTCCTCGTAAACAGGGCTGACCAACAGCGGGAGCCGCAGGGAGACCAGCAATGTCCATGCGCCCCCCACAATGAGGCGTGCGTGCTGCACAGTCAGCTGGTTTATGCGATGATGAGGATGGACCACCTTAAAGTAGCGATCCACAGCTATGATGGTCATGAAGGCGATGCTGGCCGATCGGTTGACAGCCAGCATGAATAAATTGATGTGACACAAAGCTCTCCCAAAGATCCAGGTGTTTCGTCTGTAGGTGTCAATTTGGAAGGGCAGGCCAATGAGCAGCAAGAAGTCAGCCATCACTAGGTTCAGTAAGTACACAGTATTAGGCCTGGAAACCTTCAGATGGAAGTAGAAGATCCAGAGTGCCAACACATTGCCTGGCAACCCCAGGAGGAATTCAACAATCATGAAAGGTGGATAGATCGTGTTCACTATGAAGGCGTGTGTCTGAACCTGCTTGGAACAGTTTTCATCCATGATAAGCAGGCAAGACAGAATGTTCAAACCTTCACACAACCTTCTTCTCACCTCTCAGAAGACAGGGTTCTGCAAGAAGTGTTCAAAGAGAAATCTAGTATTTCACAATAGTGTAACCTCTATGTGCAGACCCGTTTGGAATACACTAACACTTCACAATGTTCCAGTTGTACATCCAATATCACAATAGTTTATTACAATTCATACAGAAGTTAAACGTTTTTACTATTTATAGTAACAATATGCTCGCACAGATCTTGCGATAAGCTTAACTTCCTGCAGTTTTTAAAGTTTTTTTGCATTCATAACTGGGACTAAAATCATAGTTTACAGTATTTTGTAAAGTTTTGTTTTTTATGTTACAACGACAGCTACATTCATGAAGAAATTCAGTTGAATTTGAATTTGATTGCAAAAAAACCCAACTAAATTTATATAACTTTTTGGAAACTACATTTAGCATACTCCCTCATAAATATGAAAATAGTGCCACCAGTTCTAAAAGGTATTGATTGTTGACTTGATTTCTTCATTCTCCTAGTTGCTATCTGAGCCCTCCCATCACCTATAACCCCTATAAATGTTTAAATATTTTGCAGCTCACCTGTGGTAACAAATGTGGATTTGGCGACAGTCTGTGGACCTCAGAGGACCAAGAAAAGCCCAGTAGCAGGGTCAGTGGTGGTTGGCTCAGGCAGCAAAGCTGGTTTGGGTCTCAGGACAGCAATCATTGGCTTCGGCTCTGCAAGATCCTGAGCGCTGAGGCAGAGAGACTCATGCATCTGCTAGTGAACTTCCTCCTGTGCTTTCTTCGGCCGTAGCTCATTGGGTTAACCTCTTTCACAAAAAAAAAAAAAAAAAAAACCCCTTCATGGAGGACGTTGAACTCCAGGCCCTTGGTCTTCCTCTTTCATTTTCTCAATAATTATTTCAGTCTACAGTGAATATCAGGAATAAAATGAAGTATACCAATGTTGTGTCTGTTTTTCTGAATATAAAACCCAAAACCCCTCCTACAGTATTAGTGGTCAAAGTATGAAAGACAGGCAAGCTGTTGAAATAAAGAACAGAGAGGTACAGATCAGACATCTGAGTAGAGATTTAAGGGCAGAGCCTCCAAGCTGCAGGGAGATCAGGTGATAGACAAAATATGATATGTAAAAATCCACGCAGGTACTTGACAGCAGCCAGCATGGAGTGCCATAATGGAGTTCTGCATGTCCTTGTACCTGTCAAGCTACCTAGCTGGTGGCTTCAACTCACGTACCCTTAAGTAATTCTCATTGTGCCATTACCAAGCTGCTAAGCTAAGAAATGAAAGGAAAAAGCAAAACTAAAAATTAAAGTTACTACTATGTCAAGGTATTCTTACTGTATCAGTGAAGGGTATGTACTCTGTTCAAGCTGCAGGAATGGAATTCAAATGGAAAATCTTCATATTTTCTAAGGCAGAGGTCCTCCTCACAAAGCTAGCTACTGCTAGCATACCTTACTCTGCTGAAATGTGCAGTACCAGAGAAATGATCCATTGACCATCTCCTTACAATTCTTTCCTTGTCTTCTTAAGTACTAAACCATCTCCCACCCATGTGGCAGTGCATGTACATGTAGCTATAAACAACCCGTAACTATCTTTAATCTGTTACCTGAATGAAAAAAGGTTATAATATTCAATTACGGGCTCCTTGTAAAGACACTATCTGTGACATTATAAGCACTTAATGTCTTTTATGACTGAAAAATGTGCATTGGAATTTAGAGCCCAACTGTTCAGCAATAAAAGTATGAATACATTTAGTTTTGTCCTTTCAAAGTCACATTTAATGTTACAGTTAATGTTATTAATCCTATACTGGAGGCTTATCCAGTGCTAATTTTAATGATCCCAGATGCCAGATGGCAATACCAGTTCATTATGAAATTCTGAAACTAATATACGGCGCAAATGAAATAAAATTATATATTAATTACTTTGATTGCATGATAATATTTCAAACACGGGCATCCAGTTACTTAAGTGTTATTTTTAATTCACGTTTGCAAGGCTGAGGTCACGAAACCAGAGATTAACATCAGGCTGGGTAAGACCTTTTATCAGTGTTAGTTTTTTGTAGTTTTCTCTGATGTCAGTTTATAACTTTGCCTAACATAAAACTGTACTGTACATAAAATGTTTAAAAGCTGAGAGCACTTTATCAGTATATTTGCACACAAACTGAGCTTTGTGCAAAAATGACACTAGCAAACCTCCTAGTTTTCGAGCCAGACCGAACTTAGAAAAACTTGTGAATAACTTCAACAACTTTTTGATGAAGTATATTTGAAAAGAAATGTCTAACATAAATGTCTGTGCTATGATTTCACAGACAATGTGAACCTGAAGAGGGAAAATTTAGAAATATTAAATGTTCACGAAATCTAGGTTTGGACTGGCTACACACACAGAATCTTTTGCATGAAAAAGCAAACTGTCTGTGTGGTTAGTTGCCTCTGCACCACTATTCTGAATTGTCCCTCTTGGTCCCGTTCCCACTCCTTCCCTACAGTACTGTGCAAAAGTCTTAGGCATGCAACTTCAATGTCTGTTGTGAAGTACAGGTAGATTCTTATCTACCATCAGGGAGGTTTCTTATTGGTCCCAAATTCATTCTGCAGCCCGAGAATGACCTCAAACACCCAATTTCAGTCATACACAACTATCTTCAGCAAAAAGAAGGAATCCTGCAACAGATGGTATGGTCCCCACAGAGCCCTGATCTCAACATGATCAAGTCAGTCTGGGAGGACATGCAGAGACAGTCAAAGTCTGCAGAAGAATTGTGGCCAGTTTATCAAAATGTTTGGAAGAACCTACCAACCTCTACCTTAAACTGCATGCAAGTTTGCATAAGAGAATTGATGGTGTTTTAAAGGCAAAGGGTGGTCTCACCAAATATTGATTTGATTGAGGTTTTTTTGTCTACTGCACTTTTTAGAAGGTTTATTGATTAATAAGTATTCGTGGCATTATTTTTGGAACCATCCTCGCTTTATAGCATTTTTCCCCACAGGTGTCTAAGATTTTTGCACAGTACTGTATGTGTGGCTTGGTTAAGTGACTGGACTCTGAACCCCCAGGGGGGACTTGTTTCTTTATTTTAGAACTCAGAACCCAGAAAACCAAACACGGGGAGGCCTGCAGCAATGTTGCAAATGGGTTTATGTCTGCTACCTGTTAGTAAAGTCATTCGGTGTGAATGCTGACATAAGAATGAGTGAAAATTTGTAGTAAAGCTCACATTGCTAGTGGGTACTGGGTCAAAATAATTAATTTGCTTAATAAGCCTTTCTGATTCAGTTTGATAAATCTGATTCTTTACAAAGTCCACAATTAGGTCATCTACCCCCATCTGTACCTTTTAAATACTGAGGAATGAAGAAAGAAGTACTCCAGGTGCATACAGTGATACAGGAAGAACTGGGCAAATAATTCTCTCTGTGAAGCATTTTACATCACCTTAAAGGGCCTGCAGAGTTAAAAGAAGCCAGTGGCTTATAGCATAAACTTCAGATAATAAGTTACAAAAGAGTGGGAAGCGAAAAAAAAAAAAACATGTACAGACTGCTAAAAAATGAATAGCATTAAGGTTCTTTTAGGCACAGGGCTGTTATACTTTGTGTTTATTTAGAGGCACTTTTTTGTACAGGGTCAGCTTTACACCCTAAGTTATGCAGCGGGTGATAATGTTCACAGGCCTTTTTTGTGAGAGGCTGATGGTATCAGCTAGCTAGCTCTGTATGTGACACCAATAAGCTTTGAATGACAATATATGGAATTTGTGATTTTTTTGCAGTAATGTCTTGTCAGCTTCAATAGCGGAACTCATCACCAGTAAATACTTCTCGGGTCTTGACTAAGGCTCAAACCCAGGACCTCGGGAAACACACAAAACAGCCATCAGCCGCTCACAAGTACAGGATTATGAGCCCCATCGGCCATTAATCCCCGCACTCTTCCCGCAGTGACATCATCGACTTGTGGCACAGTGGATTGCATACTGGCTTAATTTTTAGCCTGGATACAGACCGACATACTGTAAACTTCAAATACGATGCTTTTTCCACTCAAAGTAAAGCATGACAGACAGGACAGTGCTATGAGCAGCAAGGCAGACGGCACCCGATGAACCGTATTATTATTGTGTTATATTTATTATAGAAAGCAAAAAATAGATTGTGTTCTGAAAACGAACGTATTGTTGATATGCTACTGCTCTCATTGCTATTCGGAATAGTTAAGGCTCGAATATGGCTGAATAACTATGCAGCAGGTTGTAAATCCCTCAGTGAGAGATATAAAAAAATAAGTGATTTATATTTAGTGTGTCATCAATACAGTTTCACTCATTAGATCAAGAGGGAAACTAAACAAACATTCATTTGTTTAAATAAGTCTCAGAAAAAAATTACATCACTGTGGCATCGAACACCCTGCCGCACTGTGCGGGCTGCAGCACTGATGTTATGTTTCACTTATTAATTCCAGTGCTTAACTTAAAATCTCTACCTTAGTTAACAGCTGAATGGGATAAATGCAGAGAACTTTTGGTCGTTGTTAATTGGGAATCAATCATTTTTCAAAGGTCAGTGCCAGTAAGGCTGGGAGTTCAATGTACGCTGGGCTACCAAGTTGAAGGGTTGAAAATGATAACGTGATGCATCCAGGAGGCAAAACTCTTCAGCAAACTGGGAAGAAACTGTCGACTACAGATTGAGTCTCTTGTGCAAAAATGACATCATGAAGAGTGCACATGAGGACTAATAGAAATGAGTTTTCGGAGATCATCTTCATCATTGCAATCCAATTATAACAGATAAAAAGGGTTATATAAATTTGACCACCTGATTTCACCTTCATCTTATAAGATGTAAAGCACATGTCCTAAAGCACAGTCTGTACGATTGAAGTTGCTCCTCTTTTTCTTCCTCTGTGCCTGTGTTCTGCGTTCTCCCAAAAACATTTCATTTTGCTTAAAAAAGTCATTTTAACTGTATTTGATGGAACACATTAAAACAACAATGAAAATAGGAGACATTTATGTAATCTGGCAGAAAGCAACCCAAAAGCTGAACACGTGATATACCTCTCTCCTGCCTGCTCTTTGGTTTCAATGGCCAATAAAGAGTCATTTCGTGCCTTTTTTAACATACAGCTGTTTGTTTCTTGATTGTAATGATGCAACACAAATTCCCTAAGATATTGTGGAAATAAGTCTTTGAATTTACAGTGAACACATGTAAGCTACAGTACGGTGCAGTCTTAGGCACCTGTGGGGAAAAATGCTATAAAGCGAGGATGGTTCCAAAAATAATGCCACGAATACTTATTAATCAATAAACCTTCTAAAAAGTGCAGTAGACAAAAAAACCTCAATCAGATCAATATTTGGTGGGACCACCCTTTGCCTTTAAAACACCATCAATTCTCTTATTCAAACTTGCATGCAGTTTAAGGTAGAGGTTGGTAGGTTCTGGCCACAGTTGTTCTGCAGACTTTGACTGTCTCTGCATGTCCTCCCAGACTGATTTGATCATGTTGAGATCAGGGCTCTGTGGGGACCATACCATCTGTTGCAGGATTCCTTCTTTTTGCTGAAGATAGTTGTGTATGACTGAGATTGGGTGTTTGAGGTCATTCTCGGGCTGCAGAATGAATTTGGGACCAATCAGAAACCTCCCTGATGGTAGATAAGAATCTACCTGTACTTCTCAACACACATTCAAGTTGCATGCCTAAGACTTTTGCACAGTACTGTACATGAGACGGGTAATAGTGCATGTGATAATGCGAATTTGATGTCCTCTTGGTGCGGAAGGAGTGGCTCAGTGTCACCCTGTTTCAGAACCCATTTCCCCACTACTGGAACATGCTACCATGTTCATATAGTCAATCAGCAGACCAATCAGGTTATTAGAAAATGGGAGTTGACAGTAATATGAATTAAAACAATTAAAAGAGTAACTGTACTTTAATTGAAATAACTAAATAGATAGAAATAAGTAGGTAAGTAAATATATGGACAGCTAGTAGCAAACCTGTTAAGGCCTCTGGCCTGCAATTTGCAGGTTCTTGTCTCAGATTATTCTGGGGCATTCTAGAGCATGAAAGTTTGACATGATTCAGCAAAAAATGCACTGCTGTGAAAATGACAAAATGGCTCTGGATGCAAGAATAAGCAAAGAAATGTGATAGTGCATGAGAAGCTGGTAATGTCTGTTCTGCAGATAAAGTCTGACAACCCTGTGGGATGGAAGGATATTTTTAAATAACATTGTAAACAATGTCATTTATTATGTTTCACTTCCAACTAATAATATGAAATTGCTTTACTTTTTAAACAAACATTTTTTTAAATTCCTTTTCTTTATTAATCTGTTGTGTACTATTGTTATAAAAGGAATATTAAAGCTTTAAGCCCAAACCATCCAGAAAGCTTTCATGTTTAGTCTTCCTAGCAACCAGCTAGGAAATGTTTTACATTTTGCTGGGAGAAAGTTGATGTTGTATGCAACGATGACTTCTCCTTACCCTGCTAACAATTTTTACAATCAGGAAATCATAAGAGTTGCACTCAGTTTTTTGTGGGCTGCTAAGTTTGGTTTGGCTGTGGGATTGGACATGATTACGACTCACGCTATGTGTAAAACTGATATCATCTCCTGTATTTGCGTGGCCTGCTCAGCCGATTTCCTCCAGTTTCTGCCGACAGTCCAAGGACTCATATTCTGCGTCAACTGGTCGCTGTAAATTGCCTTTACTGTGAGTGAAAAGGCGTGTGTGGTTTCCCACCTGGTGTGTACCCTGCCTCACCCTCTGTGTGTCTGGGAAAGGCTCTGAACCACCACACTGCTGGACCAGGCAGGTGTTTATTCATAACAGATGGATGATCAAGAAATTATTATAGTTAAACTTGCTATAGTAAGACCAAAATGAGCATATAATACAGACCAGCGGTTTTTATCCACATGAATAGCATGTAATTCTTTGGTTTGAAGAGCCTGACTAACTAGTCCTCAGCAAGGACACAGTCATTAACTGTGAACACGAAATCAGTGGACACCCCAACTATAAAGCTTTGTAATACCAGTTAGGTGTGAAACACCCAGACAAAGGAAATAAGATCTTGAGAGGTTATGCAATGCTGTATTTAAAAAAATCCATGGTATGTTACTAAGTCTGTAATGACAAAAGAGGATGTTAATGCTTTAGTTTCATTGTACTTATGGACCCGACTGTTCTGTTCACTGACAGACGGCAGTGTAACAGTCACCCAGAAGAATGACAACAAGCGTTATGCTGCAGCCGCTGTCCCTATTCATTCGCTTCTTCACCTACACTGTGCACAGCATCCTCTGTCAGATGTTCTTCGTGGCTTCCTGCAGGTCTTGCAAGAGTTGGGACTGGAAGCTGACAGACCACACCAGCCTCTAGGCACTTGTCAGCTCCGGCACAGGCATCCCGCTCATCCAGGGCCTGTATTGTACTTGCAGCTGCAGAGACACTGCCCTCTACTGGTCCAGCTGACACTGTACACCCTGTGCACATACCTGTGGGAGTTCAGCACAGGCCTCCTCCTGCAGCGGAGTGGGGCACCACCCTGAGATTATCCAGGTTTCCACTGCAGCTTAAAGGGCCTGGTGACAGTGGAGTATGTCCTGCCCTGGGCCGAGTCCTGACTCGTTGCTGAGCAACGTGTCATTAAAAACACACCGAGAATGCGTGGAAAGGCCACCATGTTCGACTGGTCTGTTCTACAGACTACCTGTCTGCTGCTTCCAGTGCATAGTTATCTGCAAACCAAATTTTTGAAAAAGTAAAGGAAAAACCTACAACTAAAGTAACTGGCAGGCAACTTCCCGGATGTTACTTCTGTACAAAGTGCTGTGCAGATTAATGACTCTGCAAATTCTTTAACAGTCACTATTACTAGACACAAATGGCTTTTGAAAAAAACAGTTGGAGTCCTAATCTAAAACCAACACTTTTTATAATGTGTTCAGATCAACTTCTATAGCAGAATATCCAAAAACGTGCATGATGACGTCAGAAGTCGATATCGGTGACACCTTTTTCTAAAGGCGAGATACACAGGAAGACTGCACCCATTTTCACTGTCAAACATACTGCCAAACAGAAGTACCACATTTAAATAATATTTTTATTTAAATTGATCATACACTTGCCTTCATGCTTTTGTGTAATATCTGGTTTAAATATTTATCATTTTAATATAATTAAATATTTACTTCTGTCACTTTAGAGTTACAATACATAAAATTAAATTAAAATAGCAATAATAAATTTATCCAGATGGAATGCAGAATTTAAGTTTAATGTCTTTTTGTACACAAAATATAATTATTCTGTTATTAGAAGGTGCTTTCAAAGCAGTCCCATAACTCAAGCTGGGTTTTCCTCTCTTTTGGCCATCACATCGTGTGACCGTTGGTGGGGGGGTCACACGTAGGTACGCTTCCTCTCTGGATCCTGAACAATGAAAAGGGCAACACAGCCCTTGTGGCGCCTCCAATGGTACCTGAGAGAAAAACATATCAGTGTCACAAAAAATAATGTTAGTATCTTTAGTAATAAAAGTACGTAGCTTCCCTGAAGCACCCAGGACACATACTGTACTTCTTTTTCTGTCCCTTTAATTCTAATTCAGTGCATGTTTAGCTTCTTTTTCTCCTCTCTCTTTACATTCATCCATGCTATGAGCTTTGCTCTGATTTAATGGTCTCTGAACACATTCCTCCTCATTGTCATATATTTTCTCCCTTCCTACTCACTCGCTTTGTCCTGGAATGAGCAGGCTGTCTCCAGGAGAGAGACTGAATAATGTGCCCTCCACTGTCACCTGAGATGCTCCTTCCTGGGCAAGAAACAAAACAGTTGACCACAGAGTGAAGGTCAGTTTCTGCCCCCGGGCAGTAATATGTGCAAATAAAAGCTGAGCGAAAAGCATACCAGCTGCCACATCCAAATATCAGTATTGCGTCTGCATGCTGCAGTTTCCCCCTGCCCATACATGATGGTCTGAAAAGCAGGAGAGCATGTCTGGTTGAGAATCGCGACATTGTTACAAACTCCCTCCATTAAAATAAGGTCTCCTCCCATCTCAGTATTTTGAGGACTTTATGGTCTTTTGCATACAGGATAATTTAATTTGCCCTGTCTTTCATCAGGAACTGTATCAAAGTCCTGTGGATTTACAGTATTGAGAATCAGTGGGGGGTTGTGTCTAGATCCATTACTGCCAGCACAACTAAATCTGTCCTTTGGTTGACTGTCACTGGGGGGGGCGTTGTAACAGGAAGCTTTTATCTAGTTCCCATCAGCACCTCCGTCTCGAACTGCATCCCAAACATGTCGAGGACCCGTCCTTGGTCCAGTTCTGAGTGGTGCTTTTCTACCCAGTCCTTGAAGCTGAACGGTGTCATCACATTCATGGTGTTGAGCTGGAATGGCAGCTGCCTAAACGGCTCATCTGTGCAAAACACAAAATAATGTCTTTATCACAGAGCAGCATTAGGTAGCACCCTGCATGGGTGTTCCTAGAGACCCAAATCCAGCAAATTTTCCAGCTCACATTTAAGAAGTAAATGTCATAAATGCCTGCCCTTTAACTCCAAGCAATAAACAGTGGGACACTAAGATAATAACAGAGGCCCTGGGGGGGGGGGGGGGGGG
>UFQX01000139.1:517315-765196 GCA_900497675.1 Arapaima gigas
AAAAGATGAAGAAAAAAAAAAAAAAAAGGGGGGGGGGGGGGGGGGGGGGGGGGGATCACCTGGGTTTGGTTTCCCAGTTTTGTATTGTTCTGACTTGAGAAACCTAAAAATACAAATATTCATCTTAATTCAGTGCAGTCAAGAGGTTAAAAATGTTCTTATTTACTACCACTAAAACATTGAGTAGAACACTACCACGCATGATTTCACATTATTTTTTGAATTCATATAATTTTAGAGTTATCTTACTCTTGGATAATTGGTACCAGCTGGGTTCCCAGATCTTCACAGTAGAACCACTTCTCAAACAGGATGTCTGTAGAGTTATCCACATAATACCTAAAAACCAAAGATTACACTGTTTTTACCAGTTTATGCCATAAATTCCAATACCAGTGCTTCTCCTCTCTGCATTTTGGACATCTGCTCTAAGGTAACCTAACACTACTTTAAGACTGTCTGCTTACATGTACCTGAGCAGCCCAAGAAGCTGCCAAAAAATGGAAGCAATGCAGTCACCTCAGGCAGTCCAACTCTGAGGCGAGCCTCCGTCGCTCTACCACAAGGCCCACGGTGTTGGCCTGTCTCTGGGGGGAATGGGGGATGCGGGCTGGCAGCAGAAACATCTGAGGGAAGTCAAATCACTGGTCATCGTCATGATCCTCATCACTCACACACAGGAGATGGGACTTAGGATGTGACTTCAGGAGGAACAAAAATATGAAATAACAGAATCCTAAAACCTAAGGATATCTCTCACTGTCACAGTAACACACAACTGTGCTGCTGTGTGTCAGGGCCTGCGGCAAGACCAACCTCCCCCTCACGAATGTGCACGTCTTTGTGCTTGCCGTTCTCAACCACTTTCAGGACCATGTCCCCTCGGAGCTGGTAGAAAAGCTGTAGAATGAGGAACAGTGTAGGTTGTCAGTAGGGTCACATGTGGTGGGTAAAAGGCCAAACAGCTGTATTTAACATGGCATTACCTCATTGACCCTTCGGCATAGCAGTGCATATATTACTCCATATCATAGGTGAACAATTATACACATTTATGTATATATTATGCATGCAAAATGTCAGTCTGTTTAAGCCATGGTTTTTCTCAATGACACTGTCTGGATGCAAAACTTGGACAGTGAAGAAACAGGACTGGAAGAAAATCAGTCCCTTTGACTTATGGCGTTGGTGGAGAATGCTGTGTTCAGCCTAATTTCATGTGTCATCTATTCTGTCTTCCCTACACAACGTCATGCTGCTTTCTACACTATAGCAGAGCAGCAGTATAATACTATGGTTTAAGTTATCAGATAAAAACTGTGCTGTTATTAAGACCTATTAAAAAATGTGAGGACTAGTACATGTGTATAAATTAGACAAAGATGCTGATTTTAAGGAAGGGAAATAAATACAGAACAGTATTATGATCTTCATTACTGACATTTTCAAGTTAACTGGCTGAATTTACAGCACACTTCTACGATCGTGTCACCGACAGGTTTGGAGACTTTGGTGTGGACTGTGCTTTGAAGGACAACACAGCAGGAGAACCAGTCAGCAGGCAGAAGCGGTCATAAAATAACCGAATTCCTGCAAGTAGTTCTCAGTACTTTCAGAAGTGAAGTGTGCCCAAGCTAAGGACAACACCTCTGGCACAAGACCTTTGGAAGCAAATGTTTCTGTGGAATGTTGGACAGGTCTAGCAAATTAGGTCTGCAAGGAAACTCCAGATGGTTTTGTTGGATGGGAAGCAGTGCTAAACAATGAATATACTATGTTTCGCACCTCCTCCCCTTCCTCAATGTGGTAATCCTTCCTGGTGTTAGGACCTCCTACAAACATGACATTCAGCTGATGGAAAAACCTGTAATATGGGAAAAAGGTAAAACAGAGAAAAGGTCTGACTACAATGTGCCTCATACCTCCCCCCGCAGCATTAAACTGCTCTTGTTAATCTGCTCTCTGCAGAAACATTTGAGGGACTGGAGGACAAAGACAACAAAAGTGGACTTTGGCAGCAAGTCGGGGTTACATATTCACATACAGATATGTGTAGAAATTTGTGATTTACCTGCTGTTAGCAGATCGGTGTGAGGACAGCGGCACTGTTTTCTAGTTGCATTTTATCACATATTTTAAAACAAATCTGGTGCAATGAGGCAGCACAACACGAACAAATGAGCCTTATGCAGCTGAGCAACTACTCACATGAGCTTGTTGCAGACAGGTGGGAGGAAAGCCTTCTCATTTTCTGCAAGCCACTTGTCAACATTGAGCAGCCTGTCTTTGGTGCAGTCCATGATTAAATGAGAAATACCCACAAAAACTATTCTTATGGTACAGGGTTGGGCTGCAGCTGATTTACAGATGTCCCACAGTGACTTTTGACATCGAAATGCAGAAGAGAAACATGAAACAAGGGGGGAGGCGCTACTATCAGTGGTAAAAGGTTACTTTCTGTTTCCTAATAAGTAAACACTGTGTCATATTAACTGTGAACCAGCAAGACATAATACGCAGGAAACAACTTTATGACAAAAGTTATGCGCTCGGTCCAGCATTCTTAACATACTGTATCACCTAGGAAGGTCATGCTCCTTATTTTATTAAAATCACCATCTGAGCATTTATTTTAGCCATGCTGAATACCAAAAAATCCCATTTATTGCCATACTGCCTTAATAATCAGCAACAATACATTGCTTGTCAACTGAATATACTTTGTTATGATCATAATTGTTAAGCTAACTTATGTGATAATCGATTTAATTGAAGTGTACAAAGTACTGTATTCTTTCTATCTCAGCTGGAAGTAAGTACAGCAAGAGCAGATTTGAGCAGAGATTCCTCAGATTATATCCAGCTTTAACCCACTGCCCATATATATATATATATATATATATATATATATATATATATATATATACACACACATATAAAACTTAATTATTTAATTATGAATATACAGGATAAGTTGACAGATATTCTGTGCTTACCCACTGGGATGAAGCATAGAGCCCTAACCTTCCCATCTAACAACCTGCCCACCTACTCTCCTCCAACCCTAACACACTATACACCCTAACACGCCACTTTGTAAGCTTTTCACCGGGGTCATCAGGTAGGCACCATCCTTCATTGGTGTTTTGTTGACTTAGGCCCACGACACCTCCGGAAGGTTCAGCAGTAAGGCCTGGCGTCCCAGACCCAGCCCCCTCCAAGCCTACTAGGTCAAAGGTCCATGTAGCCCCCAGTAACTATACTGCTGCCCTATCCCACCTACCCCAAGTTCCCTCACCCTAGCTGAGCTCTCCTCAACCACAGCCACCAACTAGCCAGATAAGAATCTACCTGTATTTCTCAACAGACATTGAAGTTGCATGCCCAAGACTTTTGCACAGAACTATATATATAAGTATAAAACTATTAATGCATATATATATATATATATATATGCATTAATAGTTTTTGTGGGTATTTCTCATTTAATCATGGACTGCACCAAAGACAGGCTGCTCAATGTTGACAAGTGGCTTGCAGAAAATGAGAAGGCTTTCCTCCCACCTGTCTGCAACAAGCTCATGTGAGTAGTTGCTCAACTATACGTACTAATGTAAAACGTGGATCTCATGGGACAGATTTCACAACTGGTTAGTTTCGATATGAATTTAAGAACTGCCCACAAAAACAGTTGGGGAAAAAAACAGAACGTGACAAGACTTCAAAACGATGATAACTAAAAATTGAACTAAAACTTAACTAAAAATTAGTTATTGGAAATAAAATTGCTGTTGATTGTTGTATGATGCATAATATATATAGACGGACCAAAATGACTTTAAGAACACGAAGTAACACGGATTCGTTTTCATAACATTTGTAGGTAAAATAAAGTTTTCCCTTAAATATTTATTGGTGTAAAATAGCGCCGCTAACACGACTAGAAGTGAGAAACATGTATTTTCAACATCTTTATGTAACGTTCGTGTAGTAAAAATTGTATGTGGATGGAAAAAAACAAAACAATTATTGTAGCTAAAAATTAAAAACGCCGAACAGAGCGAAGGGAGGTAGAGAGCCGGAATAGGTAGAGAATGTTGTTCGGTGGGTTGTAGGATCGAGTGGATTATGAGGGGCGCTGCTGGGATCCTTCACTCCCCAGTAAAAAGATCATGCTCCAGGTGAGGCTCGAACTCACAACCTCGGCATCGCTCTGCTGTGTACTGCTGTATAAGTACCGCGCGCTAACCGATTGCGCCACTGGAGCTCCGCTATTTTCTCGCCCGCTGCTCTTTCATACTGTTCAGTACATACTGCCATTATAACCTTTTATTTTAAAAAAATAAACAATTACAAGACGTTAAATGTTAACACAAACAAGTAAATATGCTATAACATATGTTTAAGTGACACTACAAGGAGAATTTATCGCGAGGTGAACACTGAGACCGCTATATAAGGCGGAGTAATACGTCAGCAGGACCATGTTAGCTGTAGCCTCCTGTGCAGTGGCCGCGAGCGACAATCGGACAGGTGTGTACAGGTGTGGACACATTAGTCACGACAACGCACTCTGTAGCTACTATGAGCGCACGACCGCTGTTACAGCCGCAAAATGTACATTTTGCCGGAGAGCAACTCGTACTGACAGCAATGGCGAGACCCGGCTGCTGCAATCGCATGACTGACCGCCAGGGGTCGGCAAATCCACACACAACACATGTACAGCCTTGGACATTTTTAGACGTTTCCATAGAGGGCGCTATTTACCCATAATATTGTTATTATCATTGCTGTTGTTGTTGTTGTTGTTGTTGTTGTTAGTGTTGTTGATTTTTATTTTCATGCAGAAATTTACTCATGTGGGATGTTAACTGTAAAACACTGGAGGCCGACTCCTCTCTCCTTTCACATTTGATAGTTTTGATAGTCACAAAACCAAATGTGCTATAACCAGATGGGTTGAACGGATGCGCAAGATGCCTGCGTGTGGGGTCTGCACACACTACACACTTTCTGCAGTAGGAGTGCAGTCATGACGTACACTGGCCCACTTTCACTCTTTTTGGAGTGTGAAAGATTTCTTTTCACCCCGAGAATGTCAGTGGCTGGTAGTCTGGAAGAGTGTTCACTCAAAAATATGGACACTTTTCAGCAAAAGCAGTCATCAGGGTGCGTTTTGGGTTCTAGCTTTGTGTAAAAGAAAAGCAGATGTAACTGTGCAGTTTTGAATATATGCAGACATATGCTCCAAAACTACACTTTTCACCAGCAGTGGGCCAATTAAACTGGACACACAGTGGCGCTATTGTCCGTTTCTTTTTTTTAAGTTCTTTGTGGATCAAAAATCATGTTGCTTAATAAGCCTGTAGGGGGGGGAAGTTGATTTAGTAAGAATCTATAATTTTATCATTTATGATTCAATTTTTTTTAACTTACTGGTCTCAATTTTCTCAGTGACGCAGCGTTAGACGAATCCACCGCGAGCGCGTGCGGTCCCGGCGTGCGTGTGCACGTGATGTAGTGCGCTGTGCGGTCACGGGCGACCTGACTGCCTGTGCCGGTGCTCGCCGATGGCACAGGAAAGATTTTCTGGAACCAAAGTTTGATCTGGGTTGAAGACGTCTGTTTCGCTTAGTGTGCGGGTGTCGTTTGCGCATTTTCTCACCTGAACAGGGCAACGTAAACGGCCGGCTGCTGTTGAAGGAATCAGTCTGACACTCAGCACTTTTGCAGCGATATGTAGCTTTATATACTCTAAATGTATGTCATTGAGTCTAAATGTGTATTTTTCGTCCATGATAAATAGGAACTGCTTCTACCAGTTCTATGCATGCGATAATATTATTTTACTTTTGATTAATTTATTTCGGGCATTGTTGAGATTTTGTACCAAGAACTGCTACTTATCTGTACAACTGTTCTGTTTTATTTTTTTACTTTTTCCACAAAAAAAGCTGCATATAAAAAACACATGATTCTCTTTATTTGTCAGAGTTTCAGTCAGAGGGTCACTGACTTTGCATCAAGACCAGTCATCTTAACTGCCACTTATGATTCATATTGCAGTGACTGGAACCACAAGATTATCTGTTGCTTAGGGCACAATGTGCTGTAACAGCAGATGGGCTTGTAGCTCTCATCATGCATTGCTGTGTGTGTGTGTGTGTGTGTGTGTGTGTGTGCATGGTTAATGTGTTCAACCTTTGTGGGGCCGTATTGTCCCTGATGCTGTGACCTGGGGTGCTGCTGTTCAATGTTCTTTGCAAGAATAAAGTTTGTGTTTCTTGTATTTCCTGAACCTGCCTTCAAGTGGGTTGTTACAGTGCTACAGCCCCAAAATAGTGCTCCTAATCTATGTGCTAAATTGAGAATCAATCTGAAATCGAATGGCAAGATTCCCACCTCTGTTGCTTAATGTCTCGCTTTGAGAGTCTAGGCCAAATATTGAAAGAAAACACATTAAATATGGCTCCTGTTATATTTCTAACACAGCTGACACACATCTTTTCACAGTTTAAGCACATTTAAGTGTGGCAAATGATTTCCAGTTTTTTACAATCAACTACAAATATATACATTTGTACCTAATGTAACAAACATCTAATTTACAGTTTTTCAAGATACAAACATTTCGGGGGTTATTTATTTTTAAATGTTTTCACAATTTTTAGTTTTAAAATTTCTTTCATAGCCCAAAACTGGCCTGCATTTCCAATTTCTGCCTTTATTCGGCAGCAAAGAACACATGGAAAGGGGGAAGACAGTTAGCAGCGTTACCTTTTCCAGGTGGATTTCATTAAACATATTTTTATTCATATACATATACAGTCGGTCTCCTCCTTATGAATAGCAAACTTTGCACCAATACAGTTATTTCAGAAGTATTAATATTAAATTTTTTTCATAACAAGGTAACTGGCATCCTAGTATGAATCGTGTGCTGAAGTTTCTGCTGATGTGCCAATGCACAGTGATGTGACTGGTAAGCGCTGTCTCAGACTTTTTAGAACAGTGGTGACATACCAAAGAAACAAACAGAAGGTGAACAAAAAGTTCTGCTCTCTGCATTTCAAGGTCAGCCACATACAACTTGCATACGTTTTTTTTTCCATTTCTTTCTTTCATAATTAGACTTTCTATTTCTTATTACACTTGTGTTTTGTATTAGTTAATTTTGTGTGAGCCACTGGTGAGCCCCAATATTCTGGTGTAGCTCTTTATTAAGACATTCTCCAGTGAGAGGACTCAGAACACACAGGCATGTGCACGAGGCTTCCCAGCTTGCTGCAGGTTGCAGTTGTTTGCAATCCACTGTGCTGCTTTTTCTGTCCAAAAAACCTGTGCTGCCCAAGTGGCTGAATTTGCATTTATTCATTCAGCAGACACTTTTCCACAGTGATGTGCAGCTCAGAGCAAGCAGAAGTACATCAACACCAGAACGAAGAACTTTAGATGCAGATACATGATTCTTAAAGTAGATTCGCTTAGTCCAGTACCACAGTTTTTTGCAGGGTTGTTTTACTCAAGTATCTGCATATAGATTTGATGATGAGTCCCTGATCCATTCCATGTCACTTTCTACTTAGGCACTTTTCGAGTTACAAACCAACTTTTGGTCCAGTTAAGTTTGTGTGAAGGTGACCATCTGTATCCACACTTACAGGAACTACAAAGTATCTAAATAGAATAACATGCCTACTATTATGGTTTTGAAAGTAAACTGACAGGACTTTCACAAACATGTTTATATGATGAATTGATCCATCTTTGTGGGCAGTTTTGTGTTGTTATCGAGACCAGCAGTCAGTTTTTTAAGGTAAAACACCTTTTAATACTTCTTATGTGATCCTCCATTACACTGCTACTCAATCTCTTTTCTTTACTCCACTGCTTCGTTCTCTGGCACCTGATGTGTAGGACCAATACGGCACTATTTTGTGAGTATAAAGTAGAACATAACAGGAATATGAGGTTGTGGACTTGACATACTTTTTCATTCAGTCATTTTAAAGTAAAATTAACTTTTATATTGCTTCATGTTAATGAAAAGCCAAACATGCTGCTGTTCTGTTCACATATTCCCTGTCTCACGTCTGGTTTTCAATACGGAGGGACATTAAGACTCAGTATTTCAAGAGCTGTTGAAAATAGAACAAATAAATGACTTACAGCAAATGTTTAACTCAGTGTAACATTATCTGATGGAATATAACCCATGAATAAGAAGGATTAAGCTGTATTATTAAGCTTTTATTGATTCTGACAGAGAGAACTTCCGGTCTGCTTTTTTTAATTCTAGTTGGAAGCGGTTGGGTTCACAATTCCGACAATTCCGTCCAGATTTTCAGTCCCAGTTGTGTTTAAGTTTAGGCCCAAGTGGATATGACTAGTTATTCGCTAGCTGAATATGTTGTTGTCTGAACTGTTTCCCATTGAGAGGTGTCATGACTAGAATTAAAAGAAAGCAGAGCACAGACTGGAAGTTCACCATAATCTACCCCCAAACCTGAATCCCCCACTTACACTGGCACCACCTGTTTTAACCTTGTTGTGCAGCTGGAGGCTGTTTGCCTGCTCACCTGGCAGAAACTACTGCTAAACTACTAGAAGGGGCAGCACCATCAGGACATGCAGTCCGAGACTTTAGGCATGGTCTACACAGCAGGGGCAGAAACCCTGTTGCTTGAGGTTAGTGATCTGGCTCCACCTCCAAATGCCCTCTCTCTATCTCTGGAAGCAGGAGAAGGGGGTCGGGAAGAGGTATCCATGGAAACTACCAACCCGACAGTAATTAACAGTTTAACATTGAGGAGATTAAGGGTTTTTTGACATGAGCCATGATAAGACAATAATTGCGGTCCCCATGAGCTGGTTTTGCTTGTGTTTTATGCGTGCAAGCGTGCACAGGACAAATCCGGTAACTTGGCAAAAAGAACAGGAGATTGGCTAAAACTCCCCTGAAAGACACACAACTTTGCAGATCAGAAATTCTGTTGGACTTACTCCGTCTTCAGAGTAACCCAGCTGCTAGAGTGGATCGTGTTCTACACACTCTATGGTCAAAATAATTCTACAGACATTACTACTTTTGTCAGCGTTTCATTATTTTTGATACATGCACATTTGATCATGTTTATGGCTAGTTTAATCCAGCTACTATTTACACATTTATTTTAGATGTTTATTTTGGCAATCACCAGTGCTTTTAATTGCTTTCCTATTTTATATATTGCCGTATGCTTTTCACTGCTTAAGAGAAAATCTAAACTGGCCTGGTAGAATTAAATAGAGACTGAACTGAGTCTTTCAGTATTTAATATTAAATATGATAAGTGCAGCCACTCCTTTTCTCACAGTCAGATGTGGGAAACAATGATTATGTGCTGTTGAGTGACAGGAGGCTGGTAGAGCGCAGAGCCAGGTGGACTTTTCCACAGGCTGTCGCTTATCCACCAACTCCATCAAACAGCCACCCTCGGAAGCTTTCCCATCCTCACTGTCGGATCTGGAGAACCAAAACATCCACCACGTCATTTAGTTTTCCAAAACAATTCAGCACATAATCATCAGTGACTCAGGGTGCAGAGACCATGGGCACTTGGGTAGAACAGCAGGATACAGAACAGTTATGTGCCTAGCCCTGCTGACACTGACATTTCGATAATCTTATTTCTCAATCCTATGCCTGCCATTTTATTATTTCTTTCTCATAGCTGTGTCAAACTTTATAAAAAGCCAAGCTTGTTTACCATAAGGATACTTGAACTTGGAGTGACACATGGTGGAATGGTTAGTACAGTTTGGTGGTGGTGGGAGGGAGGTTGGTTTGCAAGGGTGAATCAGATAAGATATGCCAGAGGTGAGTGGCAGTCTGTAGAAGAGACAATCTGGGGGTAGGAGTTTAGGCAGTCAGCCAGCCCCCTTCTTGCACTTGCGTTTCAACATCAACACAAATTAAATGACTAAAATTCAGATAATTGACCGTTACAAGTGGATAACACAGCTGATTTAAAAAACAGCGCCTGTCATGGGATCAGCCTTCTTTTTAAGGGTCTCCCTGGAGCGGTTGAGGCCAGATGCAATTAGCATGAGATCAGTGGAAACAAGGGTTTTTGGGAGAGAGAGTGCTAGTCTGCAATGGCTGACAAAATGTGTCCCAGTTAACACTCTCTCTGCCCAGTTTGTCCTGCAGAGTTTCTATTTTTACCTAAGTTCAAACTGGTAGGATCAATTTATTTTTTAAAGCTCGACACACATCTGATCCAAAAATCCATGACTTCAGCTTTCTGGTCAGGGTGAATGTTGGCTGCAATGCATGTGGCATCAACGTTGCTACAGACACTAAAAATGAGTGTCAGCTTGAGGCTCAGGATTTTTAAAAATCAAATTCCCACAAATCTTTGCTTTCACAGATCAGAACCAACAACATGTAATCCAAACCCTCAAAAGTTATGTCACTAGAAATTTCGAAACTTGTGGCTTTTTCTCATTTGTCACCAAATTTCTTTCTTCATTTCACTTTGCACTCCCTCCCCAAATATGTATGTGCTGAGACAGCTTCCTGAGCAATCTTGCTAATCACCATGGTAACGGTGGTCCTGTAATCAGAGCGGGAGCACCTTTGAGACAGGCAAGGACTCGTCCTTGTGGTGCATTCTGGGAATATCGCCATTCAAGGGTGTCAAGGGTATCTAGCCTGCTCACAGTAGGTGTGACATGATCCCACTCACCTCACATCACGCTGCGCCACTACCACCCTACCTCCCCCTGGGAAGTGCCGGAGAAAGTTCATGTTAATTTGTCTCACAGAAAGGCAGACAGGTTTTCCATGGAGGTGAGCCAAAGGCACCATTATCATTACAATGCTTTCACCTACTGAACCATTTCCAAGAACGATTTTCTCAGGTTTGTTTTCTGTGTAGACACACCTTGTTTCCACAAGGCTATAGTTTGAGTGAATGATTGTGTCTATATGTGTCTGTGTAATAAATGATTACAAATCGCAGATGTGGTGGCATTATTTACTATAAACTTTTTTGCACATGGACTCTTCAGTTGCACAAAACTGCACTATGTGCTTTGGCATTCAGTCCAGGACCTCTGAAAATACATGGCATCAGCATAAATTACAGCTTCATTCACTTAATAAAAAACACAGTTGGTCTGAGGCAAACTGCCTGGCAGAAAATGGCAGCCATGGGTGGTGGAAAATGTGAGGTATCCCCTTCACTGAGAAGTGCTTTAAAAGATTTCTCTTTACTCAGTGAAAATATTCTGTCTTACTCATTTTTTGTACTTATTAATTAATACTTATGCATTATTATTAGTATACACTTGAGGTTATAGCATAATATTTCTTATTTTAACTTTTCTTTTCAAATCCAAAAATGTATGAATCTCTGGCAGACTTTGAAAGGCTTAGTGTAAAATTTCTACTAAAGCCAGTTCCAGTGTTTTTTTTAAAGAACCCCCCCCCAGGAAGGAAACAAACAGACTCCACAGCTGTCTTGAACTTATCTCTGTTCCTGCTTAAAAGTATTCAATGACCATAGCAAATAGTGTCTGAGCATGCAGGACTTGTAGTTGTTCTTGTGGCCAATGAGCTGGAATTACTGGTGTGAACGGCTGGCCCTTGAATCATGTTCCACACCATTTCAAAGGCACAACTTGTGAGTAATAACTGAACTATGTGTGATAAGTTAATTCGCATGTGTCTGTTGGGCAATATTTATGTGAACAGTGACAACTGACAGGTTTGTTGTTATGTATACATGCCCAGAGGCTAAACTTGAGACTGAGGAAGGAATAATTATTATTATTGTAATTTTTCCATGTTCTTCTCAAAGCAGGCTGTTGATTACGGGAATGTCAAATTGCTGGAGGGGAAATGAGGTCACCTTGTCTGGCAATGGAATGGCAGATTGAAGGTTAAAGAGCATAGATAGCCTAAGATTAATAGGGCCACTGGACTTCTGCTGCCTCTGATTTTGTTTATTGTTATAAGAGTACAAGGGCAAGAGCGAACAGCAAGGAAATAGGTTAATAGGATATGAAATGGTTATTTGTATTTTTTTAATAAATGCTCTGATTTTTATGTAGTTATTGCACAATACAGCTATTTGTGTCACAGAATTTATTTTTCATACACTTTGTTGGTGTACGACATGGTGCAGTGACTACAGTGTCGCCATCCGTTGAGCCATTCAAACAGTTCACACCACATCAAGTTGAACTCCATTATGCGAGTCATAACACTGAGACCTATTACCTTACCTACCACTCTTAAGGCTGCATACACACTGGGGACAGAGGACAATCTACACCTTCTTGAGGAACAGGAACAGAACTAGAGATCACCAGATCAGTCCATGTCCCTGTCTCGCCCTCTGGGTGTCACTCGGTTACTGTTTGAGCTTTGCTCAAAGACTAGCCTGTCTTCTTTGTTTTTCTGTAGCTCAAGTCTCGACACAAGGCCGGAAATAGAGCTTTCTTCTATTGGAAAACCACTTGCATTCCCTGAGAGGCAACTTGGCCAACGGGGGATGAAGTGGGAATGTTTGGGATGGTTGAGAGTTCAGAAATGTGCAAGCTACAGCTCTTTTCCTGAACACTGTGCTAGCAAGGAGGAGCCAGATGTGCTCTCTGGGGATGAGGAGGCTGTGGGGGTGCATAAACATGTCCACTAAGAACCTGTCAAATGGCCATAATCACAATGCTGTATTATTTTTCACAGAAGGCTTATTTCACCTTTTGCATATTTGTGAACTTGAGTATGGAATGTTATGTACTCAGTGGTGGCTAATGGTGGTATTAACAGTGCAACACATTACACATTGTTATGCTGGTGTCCCATGTTTCGTTCCAGCAGAGGTTTCTGTATTCTTGCTGTTGTTATTGTTTTTGTAGTTATGAAGTCTAATACATAAATCCAGAACATTCTTCCACCCTCAGTCACTGAGATAATGTCTACTTAATGTAATAATTCACTACTTTCACTACTCTGTAGTGCTTTTTCCTCCATGTCAACCACCTCTTCATCACACTCACACTCTTTCTTCGTGGTTTCGCTCAATCACATCCCCTGAATATGTCTTCCCATCCCAGGCCACTTCATGACCAGTTACAGTTTGCAGGTTATGTTTTACATCCAGGCTGCTGGCCATACAAGGCTGTGTTTTGTTGAACAGAGCTCCAACATATTCTTTGTAACGTTATTATTCATCAGTTGAATGCAACACATAGGTACAAAAGCCTTGGTTTTGTGGTAATCTCTACATGTGTCTCAGTGTGAATTTTCAGGGTAAAGCTGTATATTTTGGATATAATCTTTGTGTGTAAGCAGTTAATAATATGACAGTAATACAGATGGCTTGGGGTTGAATAAAGCTGTGGCTGTGCATGTCTCCCCCTTGTTTCCATGGGTTTCCTCCAGGTGCCTCAGTTTCCTCCCATGGTCCAAAGAGATGTGGTTTTTGGTGATCCTGAATTTCTATTTTTTCCTTGATGTGTGTGAATGTGTGACTGTACTGAAACAGACTGTTTGCATTTTATAAAAGCTAAAATGCATTTCCCAGAGCGAGCTCAAATCTCTGTATCAATCTCTCTGGTTCTGGTCACAAGTCCAGATGGAGAAAAAACCAGACCCTGGCACCGAAGGCCATCCAAGGAACGCAGAGCACCAGGGAGCAGGGGGGGGCTCTCTCACCACCCGCTTTTGCTCTCCATGGCCACTTCAAGGCCTGTATTCTGTTGCCCCCCGGGAACCTGCTGACACAGCCGCCACTATCAAAGGGACTGGTGGGGAAAGAACAAGTCCCCTTTCAGGAGTATGTCTGGGAAAAACAGGGTCTGCCCAAATCCCCAGGAAAACCGCAGCACAGGTGGTCAGCGCTGCCTCCCACCCCCCACCAACTCCACAGGCCTTCTCTACTTAGCACGCTTTAATAAAACTTTGCAGCAGCTCTGGGTACCTGGGAACTAACAGGCTTATAGCATGTGACTTTTGAGGAGTGTGTGATACACTATGGGTATGGAACTATGACTGTGTGTGACTTTAACTGCTTTCCATTACAGAATCCCGGTGCAAGTTTCTGCACTTTTTCACAGAGCCTTGGAATCTTTTGATAAAGACCAAATCACCATGTAGCTGCAGTTACTGTAATTGCATTTCTCAGTAATTGCCAGTTGTAGCAAGCAACCTGTTTTCCCCAAAAATGAGAGCAGAATGACAGATAAAAGGTTGTGTACACTAGTACACTAGTTCTCAGCTGCCCACTTGTGTCAGAGCGGTTGCTTCCCCACTAGTCTCAGGTCATTTAGGTACCAGGGGTTACATCATCCTTTCCAGGTATCTGGGTTGTTTTTACTCACATTCTGTGACACAGCTAGGCTTTAATGAGCTCACACCACAGAGTCACACACACACACACACACACACACACACACACACACACACACACACACAGGCTTGAATTGCTAATCACACTGTGTTGTTTTTGCCAAGAAATGTTTAAAACACAATTTCCAAATGAATTAGCAAACCCCCTGAGCACAAAGTGATGCTGCAGTCATCTTGTAATACACAGTTGCACTACGGCCTTGGGGGTCTGAGAAACACAGGCAGCAGGGAATGCTGGAAACTGTATCCAAGTGTGAAGACCCCAAGCCTCTGAAAGGACTACAGCACACAGGAGAGACAGTTTAGGAGAGGGGGCCTTGGCGTAGTGGGAGGGCTTAATCGCTACAGGCTGAGAGGGATCTGAGAAGAGCTGGTGAGTGAGACGCTGAGGCTGTTCCAGCTTTCAGTGGTGAGAAACCTGGAGAAAGATTGAGAGGGTTTGATAGGCGGTGCGGGGGGAGGTGAAGGGCCTTCCAGCGGTCAGTGGATGGATGTGGGGGCTGAAGCCTTGAGACAGAGACACTCAGCATTCCAGCGGTCATTGGCAGGAGTGTCAGGGTGTACTGGAGAGAGGAGTAGAGTGAGCAGTTTGATGTTAAATGCCAGTCAATACATGCAAACAGTTTGGCATTCTCTCTGAAACCTACAGTTTAATGCCTTGGCAGCAGCAGAATAAACACCCCTCTTCATTTGCATCAATAATTGCTGCAACTGGGAAGCAAAACTGTCAATAAAACAAACACGGTGCAGAATGATTTGGGAGACGTTTGTGTTGTGGAAGATTTAAATCACAGAGATGGCTTATTTAATCTATAAAGTTTTAAATGGAGACATTTGGGGGGGGGAAACTTTACAAAAATAACTAGGCAATACTAATCCCAAAAAAGTTGTATCCAAAAATCTGAAAGTGATTAAATACAATAAACAACAGTTACTCTGTATCCTGTGCACCCATGGAATATCCCAGCAGCCTTTTCACCCTATCGACCCTCAAATCACGACCCAGTGCTCAAGGTCATTCTGCACTTGTACAGATGTACAACAAGAATAACGTTTTTTCTTGTGGACTTGTTGCACAATACACTTAATAGAAAAACCCAAGACACATGCACACCGTAAAAAGACACAGACAATTGAAGTAGGATAGATAAATAAATAGTTGCACTCTGATCTTATGGGGTTTACTCCTCACTGTGAGGCCACTGATATGCATTTTATTTTCTACAACATGACTTTCCATACTCCATTAAAGGCGGCTGCATCCATTTGCTAAATGCAGCATTCCTTGACTGAACCTACCGAGGACAGAGTGTTGTTCAGTTCAACTCAGCAAACACAAGGAGATCACAGCTTAATCACAGAAGAAAAAAAGACAGCATGACAGAGACATGTCAGTAGGTACTCTTGTGGTAAGGAAGTAGCCACCAGTTCACCCAGACATCGAAAGAACACACTCCTGTGCACCAGTGCACTGTGGGACACACCACAGTCCACTCACTCTAACTGTGATTTGTCTCTGTCTCTGTCTCTCTCCCAGTCTCTGTCTCCTCATTCTGCCATGTGCACTTATGGCTCGTGTGGGGATTACGGAGGGCTTAGTCACAGTAGTTGTCAGTTCTGCATCCCCTCACATTCCTGTCCTCACACTGCCTCTACCACCCATACCCTATACTCAGTTTTCCTCATCTTATTGCTGACTTAGCTATTGAGCATCAACCCTTTGTTGGCCATTGATACTCCCACCTTTATAGCTGACCACCTACCGCTCACTCCCACTCATATCCCCTCAGATAACCTCAGGCATGCAAGGCACCATCGTGAGCTCCAGCTCGGCAAAACCAACACACGTCCAAGCCCATTATTCCCTGGCTGTGTGAAGTACGATGTTGGTTTGGCACAGTTGAGTCGTTTGTACTGCTGCTGATTCCATCTAATTCCTATGACTGGCATACCTCTCTGGGAGAGTCCTGCAACCCATTGCCTCACACCTGCAGAAATGGGGACCTGTACTTCAGTCCCCAGTGGCTGATGAGAGAGAATAGCTTTTTTCGGGTTAATTATGGGTTCAATGAATGCAATACTCTCAGGAGTGTAATGGAAGCGCTTATACGCCATGTCTTTGTCAGCCACTTTTCTTCCCCTTATACTTTTTAAGTTTTGATTTTGAGTCTGTGCTGTGAATGTGCTGAGAGACGGCTTCATTCACCCTAAGGAAGACAAGGAGGAGTTCTTTAGTAGCAAATGTGAGTGGTACTGGAGCTGGAGTGATGGCGGGTTGTTGGGCAGACAGGCTGGGTGTGGGGTCTTGCTCTCTTTGAAAAATCTCTCACTCTGTTGAGTCTGCTTTTATGATGAGAGTGCTGACAAGTTCTTGGGGGGGGTGGGTTGTGCTGTCCCAGTCATTTCAGAACGGATTATCACTGGTGTGCAGGAGCCGAGAAACAAACAGTGGGTGCAGAGTGTTTATACAGAGTGCCCGCATGCCTTCACACTGTACCTCCTGGGGTTGGGAGTGGATAATCCCTATGAACCCCTTTTTCAATTCTAGCTCTGTCCACTCACAGTGCTGTCAACACTTCCTTCCTGGTCCCCCACCTTCTCACGTGCTGTGACTTACTCCTCACCCTCACACATCATTCTCTAAACTACAAAATCATTGCAATGCAGATCACACCATTGAGTAAATTATCAAACTCCAAACAGCTTTGGTCCCCCTACCTTACTGTAATCTTCCATTACTCGTCCCAAATGCAACACCCCATGACTTGCTACTCGCCCTCACTTTCTGCCAGCTTGCCAACCACTTTCATGTCTTCACAGGGATGGAGCCTTTGACTGTGCTTTCTGAAACCTTCTCAATGAAAGTTTAAGCTTTCAGTGCTAACATGGTGACTCTAAGCATGTTTCATCTGTTGAAAAAGGGGAGAACATCCCAGTGCATTTGATTTAAGAGGGGAAAACCATACTTAATATTTGTTTGAGCAAATGTGGCCAGTTAGAGAAACAACTGCAGAGAGTCACAATAGAGTTGTGTGGGACTGTGTGCATCTTTCAGAAATGCATCTCGTAATTTATGCCACATGTAGTTGATCTGACAGATGTGTTTCTCAGTAACTATTAATAACACTTTTTGTTCCGTTGCTTTTTGGAAAGTCATCGTCGGTTTTGGAATACAGCATCTAAAGCTTTCGAAAACTTGCAGGGTCTGTTGGACCTGTTTCTTAAAGTCTTAGAAAGGAAAAGTCTGTGTTGCATTTGGTCTTCCAGGTCTGTAGATAACAATGTGGGTGGTTAAAGAATTTAAACAACAGAAGAAGGAAACATATATTGGTTAATATGTATTCTATTAAAAGTTGGATGAATGAACTTTTTGTGAATAATTTCAATTCATCTGTCCTTTGTTGTATTCTGTAAAAGCAAACCTACATAGCTATATAACTAATCCATATTCATCAGGTTTTGTGACAAGGAAGAACATCTGACAGATAACAATCGAAGCTTATAATGATAAAGCCATATTTTGTAGATTATTCTGCTCTTATTTGCATGTCGATGTCCTTCAGAATATTTGTGTGTGCCATTATCTGTATCTATATGTTTATATTTCTTGGTCTGTGATCAAAAACCCAGCAGTAAAGAAGCAGGGAAAGAGACAGAAAGGGGAACTGCCTGACCGGATCTGGTTAGGAACTGCTGGGAGGGTATTTGTTGGGGTTGTTTCTCAATAATACACACATTCCTGTGTTGAAACAAAGTGCAAACATCCTGCAAGTAAAGGCAGGAATAGAGATGGCTCAGCACCATAGTACTTGGTGTGTATGGGGTTGGGCACAAGCTTTTTAATCTAGGACTCAGGCCCCAGCAGAGTGTGGGGTTGAGACTATGTCGCTGCGGGGCCTGTGTTTGCCCACCTCTGGCCTGTGTTTGTTTAAAATTCTTAATCCTGCTGCTGCAAACTTTGGGCTTGCATGGGCTTATAACTCATTAAACGTTCAGTTAGTGGCTGTGAGGCAGAGACTGGGATCATGGCAAAACCTGTGTGTGTGCAGGTGTGTGTATGACAGAGAGAAAGAGAGAGAGAAAGAGATAGACAGTGCTCTACACAAAGGCAGCACATCTAGTCACTTACATACCCATTCCCAAAGATGTACACAAACAAGTCATTTTTAACTCATGCTTAAACACATTTAGGGACTTTTAGGACTCTCATAAAAATGAAAAAAATCAAATCTATCTTACAAAAAAGTTAAAAGGTTGGGCATGAATTTTGTCTACTTTGCCACAAATACAGACATAAACTTTTCACATCCTTTTCACCTTGTTGCTTCCCATTTTCTGGTTCTGGCTAGGATTTACATCTTAACAGAGTGATTAGCATTATTATGCATGAAAAGCTGAACATTAGAGGGAAATATCTTCCCAAACAAAACTGTTCTGCTTCAGATCTATTTTCAGAATGCTTGAAGCAAAATAAACTGCAGGTTGAGCCATTGCATAGTTCTTAGTAACCTGTGGAGGGATGTAAAGCATTTGTTGTACATTTTCAGACTCAGTTTTATCTGTTGTTGTATGATGATAAATAACTGGCTTTTTGTGTGTACAATCCAAAGCATAATGCTTCCTGCAACACGTTAGATAAAGAAAAACCCAAGACCTCTGCCGTAATCTCTACAGGAGCATAAAAAGTGGATAAAGGAAAAAAAAAATTGTCCTGGAGATCTTGTGGTTTGTATTTGCGCTTGCACTGGAAGTGGGGCAGGGTTCATGGGGGACTTAGCTGGCTATGAGCTAACACATGGGTTTGGTCATACTTGAGAGGGCCCATGAGCTTGAGACAATCGTGTCTTTACATTCTTCTGGACAGTCTTCTGGGAGAGATGGAGCCCAGCATGGGGGTGACATCAAATGCTGGATGTGGCAGGGATTGGGAGCTGGGGGTGTGTACAGAGAGAATCTCCTGGCAAAGTCTTGTGAGTTCGAAGTGAAGTGCATGTCTGCCAGTGTGTGATGAGGAAATTGTGAACAATTGTAAAAATACAGCTTTAAAAGTAAACAGCTGCACGGCAGTCAGCTGCCCTGTGCTGCTACGTGCCTCGACTTGAGCGGGGATGGAAAATTCCGCTTCCTACGGCTGAGTGCGTGTACCCCACGCTTTATCGCTGTTCCATCTGCCTAGACTGGAGCTCCAGAACTGGCCTTCCCCCACATTTGGCCTCCCACACACAAAATCCCTCCAGCTCCTTGCAGCAGCCCCTGTTTGTATCACCCAAATGCTTTTGAACCCCACCCCTGGAGCACCTACTTGCCACTCACGTATTTCTCTTGAGATGCTTTTTTCCTCTCTCTCACCGTTTAGCATGGCCCCGGTTTGCACTCCCTGGACGCCAACATCCGGGTGATAAGAAAGGGACATTTTCCTCTTGCAACTTCTTACACCCTGCTCAAGTCCCCACACAACCATAAGATTCCTATAGTGGTGCAAGATAAGGCTGTCTTCCTCCTAACTGTGCCGTGTGTTTGGACAGACTGAGGCACAGGACTCTTATCTGAGCCTATTCCTTTGTTCCTTTGCTTGTAAATATCAGCCACAAAATAAATCTCTGGTTCAGTTTGATTTACTACCAAAAGGAAATAACATTTACTGAGCACTTTCTTCTTTGTTGCTTAGCTTTGTTTACAATGTGCTTTACAGAAAATCCTTCAGGAATGTGCAGGAAGAAGGCGTTTACTCCTGAAAAAAGTAGAGGCTGAAATCTCACAATGCATCAGGTGGAGCTGTGCAGGATGGGACTGAATTCACAAAGAAGACTTAAAGGATAAAAGCAATCCCTCTTTCTGGAATCTCCCAGCTGGATTCATGGCTCCAGTTATGAAGGAGATGTTTTTTTGGGCCCCTGCACTCCATGAAAGCAGCGCTGGCATCCTCATGTCATTAGACAGCAGATCTCATTCCTTCCCTCTCTTTCTCTGTTCAACATTAAAGAGTTTGTGTAGCTGTTTACTTAGTGAATTGTGTGCCAAGGAGTGCAGAACCATATGTAGGAGTGTCAAGCATCTATTCACCTGACCTCTGACGCCTACCCTCATTTCTCTCACAAATGCACACACAGTCACACACAGACATGCTGACTACATTTAAGGTTGGGTGCACTGCTGTAGCTGTTAGTGCTGCAAAAGGGCGCATGACCTTCTACAAATATGTAGTGGCCAGACATAATGTGACCTAGCTGACACCCAAATCAGTCATTTCCACTGTTGTTTTGTATGACACTGTTAAAAAGCATGATTTTACATATAGCTCATATACAAGTGATGAAGAAACCATCTTGGATTGTACTCAACTGTTATGTTGGTATACCAAGAAACTTGCAATTATTTAGACTTTTATAGAGCTTTGTACTTTTTACTAGAGCAATTTAGGGTAACATGACCAAGGGTACTACAGCAGGATTGACAAAATCTGTAATTTGATTTTAAAGCAATGGCACCTGTCCCTTGTAGGGATAGTTGTACTGCACAGTGACTGTTCAGAAGCTCTAATCTGTAGTACATCTTAACTGTAATTATATACAGTGGAAAGGTATTTCCACACTATGCAACTTTGAATCACTCAGTATGCACACTGCCTTCAGCAGTGACTAGTGAGCACATTTTCTGTGGGGAAGCTCAGCGTGTGTCTTTACAGGTCAGAAGGGGATGCTTTAATAGTAGTGGGTGGCTGTGAGATCCCAGGGAGTTTAGGATGGTTTTGATCTCAGGGAGGAATGCACCACTCCCCCGTGCCACCACGTGCAAGGCGAGACGAGACGGTGGGAGATCTGGGTGTCTGTTCCTCATTAGTGGTGCCCCCTCTCCAGTGTCCCATTTACTTTCCCACCCTTTCACCCTCTCTTCCCATCACAAACCTGGTTCAAGATGCTCAGCATACACCTGTCAGACCAGTTCTCTTCTTAGCCAATATGACATAAAGGAGTGTATGTGTCAATGTGTGACAGATAGAGATAACCGTAATGACTTTTACAGGAGGTGTCTTTGCACAGTGCTGATGTTTCTTCATAGCGCAGCCCTTCAACTGTCATATAGATAATTGATAACCCTGATATCTCCTCTAATGCAGCCCTCCCCTGAGAACTTGACAGTATTGTATGGAACAGGGAAACATCAGTTTTCAATGCCTGCTAGAATATTACTGTATGTAACAGCACCGTGGTCATTCTAAGCTCAAGTTCTCAGTGGTTCCCCCTCTATCACAGAATGTGATGTGGAGCTGGAGTAGTAGAGGGTGAATGTTTGTAATGATAAAATTTAATTTTGTTTGTCATCCAGGACCTGAAAACATAGAAATGGACCTGCTCTGCATTCAGTAAGCTCAGTATTTCTCAAAAAGTGTTTCACATCCTTCACAAGGAAGATTTTAGATATATTTTCCAAAAAGTAGACATCTTCCAACCTATTTAAATTATCAGCACTAAAATCTGAATATAATATGAACTTACTATGACTAGGCTGCTGTGATCAAGAAGTAGAAGATATGCAATGCACATGACAAATTAGGCTTCCGAAACTTTGTCAGTACACACTTTCATTTGGAGCATTGTCTATCAGGTGTTACATCCAAAAATAATCTATGAAAATATAGCAAGTTTTATTTTGCCGATGATTATGAGCCTAAATGAATGTGACAAATCCAGTTGGGAAATTAAACCAAAATCAATTCTGCCTTAAGATACAGTGCATTTGCTATGTGGGCTCAGAGGACAGTCACCGTCAGAGTTTACAGATTGTGTATGTGGCCAGCAAATCCGGTGTTCAAACCCACAAATCCAGTGTTCTACCAGATGTACAGGTCATGTCAAACAACCTTATCTTGAATGAATGGCTGCCATGAGATCCAAAGGATCAGTTGAGTGATCCATCAGTGGGGTTTCAGAAGTAAAAACCATACAAGGAGTGGGTATCTGGGGAGGAGGTGCTGGGTCAGTGAATGACCACCTACTGGCCACAAGATTGCATTCAGGAATAAGAGGTTTCACTATTGCTGTAGCAACCTACTCTCTCTCTCTTTCTGTCTCTCTCTCTCTCACACACACACACACACACACACACACACACACACAAAATCTGTAGCTACATTTGCGTCAGTCCCCACCTCCTGTAGGGTGTGAGGCCTTTCCATGTAGCTAAGTTTCAGACCCATTGTACTACGTCCCAGACTGTCAACAATGGCAAGAAAACAGGGAGGATGTGGGGGGAGAGAAGAAGAGGGGAAGCAGCCCAGCTGGACATCCAACTCCAACACCCGTTGTTTATTTTGGTTCACGGTGTCACGTTCTGTTTTAAGGAAAAAAGAAATACCTTTGTTTTTTTTTACAAGTTCTCAGTTTTATTTGTAGGTTGGCAAGTGCTGCCTAGTATAATGTGCCCTGAATCTCAGTGTTTTTGTTCTTATTCACCCCATTGGGCAGATGAAAAAGAAGGACACAGATGCAACGATATATACACTCACAGGCATGTGTGACTAACACAGAGTAGGTAAATGGCCAGGTTTTTGCGTTACACTTCTGACCTCCACAATGGAGGAACAATAGAGAACGTTTCATAAATGCACTACCATATAAATTTTTGCTGCCAGACATGAGAGTTACAGAACTAGACCTCTGACCATACATCTAAACTTTACTGGAAAGAAGGAGACACAGATTAAGCAATAAAGTGTCTGGTACCTGACTGCTGAAAAGCGATATCAACAGAGTGAGCCCAACTATTATTTATCACTACACGATGTAGGTGCAAAGGGCTTGAACACAAAATTAGTTATGAGAAACATGGAGAGAGTAAAATTTGTGTTTTGCAGGCAGTCACAGCCCTTCAAGTGTGAGTTACAAGGTGAGAATTCCCCATGTCATGTGGTGTGATTGATGGGGTAAGAGAGCAGAACTGCAAAGAGCAGCAGTGGACTGGACACTGGGCCCCTTTGCCTAAACCCCACCAGTGTTCATTTATGGTCCCAATGTTGAGCTGAGGGTCAGCTGTGCAAAATACACTCTGCTTCTCTGGGAGGCACGGGCACACATGGAAAGTTCCAGAAGCTCAAGGGCCAGCTAGTCAATGCACCAAGAGGACAGTTTTCACTTGGAATCCACATTTAAAAGACAGCTATAATCAAGCCACCCTTTCAAATGGGATCTCAGTTTGTATTTGACTGGTTTTTTTACATTAAACACACACAGAAGTTCATACACAGGATGTTGTTTCAAATGCATTAACTTACTTTCCTGTTTACTATGCCCAAACATACAAATACATGCCCAAAAAAAATAAATAAACATCCAAAAACAAAAATGCAAAAATTTACATGTGGACACACATGTACAAACAAACCTTACACACAAGCTAAAATATAGTTCTATTTTGCATACACCACTTCCAAAGAACTTTTAGGACTGCCTCATGCAGACAGACACACTGGTGATTCATGCTTTATAATGTATCATACGTCTGCATAGACAGACTGTGTAATTTTTCTGGGATAAAAAAAATGAATGTAGCACCCCATTATTTTGTGAGTTGAAGGAAATTGTGTGCAAGTGTCTTTCCATTTCCCAGTTACTTTTACACTCTAGGTGTCTTATACGTGGGCACCAAGGTAATACATAAAATGTGGGGGTGGACAGGACTCTGCAGCCCTGCATGCTGGGGCAGATTACATACGCTGGGTTAGGGCCCCCAGTCAACATCAGCCTACAAGTACAAGTCATGTCACACATGGTTCTGTGTGCCAGTACCTCCCTGCTCTTCTGCATGACACATGACTGGGCACGTCACCCCTCAGGGATGGTCTGCTGAACCCCCCTCTCACTCTGACTGGTGACCAGAAAGTAGCTCCTGATGTACTGAAGGCATTGACAATTATGGAAGGCCTTCACTCACTGGTAACTCAGCATTTTAATCTTCATTGCCACTGCAAAGTGAATGAATTGTCCGAACACAAGCCAGGTCGGGATCATTTTTCACCCTGCAATTTGGGAAGAAAATTAAACAAGGGAGACAAATGTAATACTCAGAGATCTATTATGGTAGCCGTGTGAGTGAATCTGTGTGTGTGTGTGTGTGTGTGTGTATCGGGGGAGAGGTGAACTGCTGGCTGGGTGTGCAGACCACGGTGACATCAGAGAACAAACTGTTCTCAAAACAATGCCTGTCACCTCGGAAACAGCCTGTGTCTGTCACCATGCCTGCAGGACCACAGGTGGTCCATGTCCCATCAGCACATCACCGCCGCCCACTCTGGCCACCAGTCTCTGTTCTTCCCCTGATCAGCAATTACTCATTCACTGCAACTGCACTAATAGCTCTCTCTATGAGAGGTCTTTATATTCTGCTTTCCAAGCTTGGCTAGTACAATCCCGTCCACAGCTGTATACCCAAGGCGTCACTCTAGGTCTTGCTAACTGTCTCATTTTCCATTACAACGTCATTGCCTCCTTTCCTCCAGTGTCTTTCGTTGTATGTTTTTGGCCCCTTGTACGCCTGGCCTGATTTATGAGGGTGCTAAGAGCCCTGGCTATTTACAAAGGCCCAGCATTATGTAATTATGCCGCTTTCTGTGTGTGCTGCAAATTCAATTACGGTGGGATTGCTCTAGGCGTCTCAGACCCATTTGGGTAATGGCTCACAGATAAGAAGCATGACAATGAGAGAGGAATGCCCCGCTGAAACATGTTGACCATCTGACTCCAACCTAACCTTTTGGTTTGTGGCCTCAAGACTGCTGCCTTCAGTTCACATCCATGTCCCCTGCAGCACTACCTCAAAACTCCTTGGATGTTCACACTTAAAACATGGTAATGTAAAATGGCCTCATTGAACTTTTCTAGAGGAGTGTTTTCAAAAGCAGTTCGCTGAAGTATGTATAGACTTTTCCATTTGTAGGATGACCTTTAGGGTTGATTTGCATGCAGAATAAGTAAATCAGATCAATCAAATGCTGCTATCTTGCACAGGATATCAAACAAACACTGTTCATGGCAAGTGAAGCTCCTATGGCAGAATGTGAGTGGTTTGTCAAACCCAGGAGCACAATAGACTTAAAAAGGAGTCAGAATTAATGCAGCACACCACCATGGTGGCTGTCTGCTGCTCCTGCTCAATGATGACCTTTTTAGATTAGGAACAGTGACGTGATCTGCTGTGTTCTGTTGAAAATTTGACTGCTGTTTCTTTGTCATGTTTCTGTGTTACTGGCATCACTGTGTCTCCTTGTGGCTCCTGCTCCAGGACTGATCTACTGTGCCATAAGACTCCAGTTGATGGATTTCCTGTTTGTCTGCCTTTATCCCCCTTTTCCTGGCTTTTCTCTCATTCTTTTCCTCAGTTAAAAAAACAGTTCAAATTTTTCTGAGGGGGTTTTAAAGACAGCAGATTTGTGAGACACAAATCCAGGATCGATAGATTTCCAGGAATTATGAAATGATTTGTGGCAAAGATCAGGTGCTTGACATGCATAACAGATTTTATCATTTCCAGCAGGCAGCCCTGCTTTCAGCTTTTTTCACAGAACTTCAACTGAGCATTTTCTCCAAATTTGTGAAAATAATACTTTCAAGTGTATAGCTTTTGAAATTGATATTAGTTAGCAACATAAGTAGACATTAGTTTATTGGGATTGCGTGGGAACTGAAGCTAGACATGTTTTTTTGTTACTTCCAGGTTGTGCACCAGCACATGGTGAACATTTTGTGACTTATGCATGTGCAGTATATAAATATGGTTGTATAACACTGTGCATTCACTTGAGTTTGTGTATATGAGCTTATGAGCATGTGGCAACGATTGTATTTTTCTTGCCTGCCAGTGTGCGAGTGTGTAGGTGTGGACGTCAGCACATATGTGGAAATTTAAAAAAGCTCAAATGAACATGGACTGATCTGACAACCATCACAACAAGCCACACATACATTTGCTGTGTAACTCAAGTTGTGTTGCACTTAAGATAAGCAGGACACGAAATTCTGCCCTTAAAAGTAGTGCCTGTCATCCACACAATGCGGCATTTGAGTAGAGTTTGCACAGTGGCCTGATTTTACGTACAAGAAGCATGCTGTCTGCTCGCAGACACTGTTCCTTACCCTTTGTGCATGAAGATGGCAGTTTCCCATTTACCTCCTGTGCACGTTGTGAAAGCTTTTAGAGCAGCATTTACTGGATACTGGACAATTTTCAGTTAAAATGATAAGAAGTCATGAGCCCTGCTGAAACCCCTGTCATCAGGCCATTCTGCACGTTCCAGTCTGGACTCTGTTTATAACACAAACAAACAAGAGGAAGACAGAAGAGGAGATAGATTGGGAAAGACAGAGAGGCACTGATGGGGAGCCAAAAGGAGGAGGAGAGAAGAAACAGACAGTGGGGGAACACACAAGAGCTCCGTCTGTGTGGATCAGTTCTCCTACATATGTGATGGTTGAGAGGAAGTTTCTACACGGAACTCTTTGATTGTTTGTGGGATCTGTTCAGAATGACAGATATACATTTGTGCAATCCTCTTTTAACTGCACTAAAATTACACTGCACTGCAATTTTGCCACATACTCAGGCAAATTCTAAAAATGTTTACGGCATATAAGCTTAATCCACTACAGTTACACAGCTGTGTTTTGCAGTTTACTACATAAATGTGTATTTGGGAATATTTTTGTTTGATACATGTTATATTTCATTTATTTGTTGAGTTGTTGAAGTTATAGCTGTTAATTATGCTAAAAGAGCACTTGTAAAGAACTGCAGAAGATCAGATGCTGCAGGTTATATAAAGCATGTGAGGTTTTGATGAACATGGACGTGCCGCATCCTGCAGCACCGGCAGACTGAACCCTCCCTTCCCTGATGGGGAACTCCACGGTTTGGTTAAGCGGAGAGCGGTTCTCTGATTGCACCTAGGGGCCAGGCAGAGAGCTGTGACTTTAGGATGGGGGAGGGGTGTACTGTTCAACAGGTAATTCGGAACTCCTGCTCCTCACTGGCACATACACTCTCTCAGATGTCTCTAGGGGAGGTGGGGGAGAGCAGGGGGGTCATAGGGCCTGTTGCCTTGCCACAGGCCACCTCCCAATCTGATGGGCCGCAGAGGAAAACAGCAGTCAAACATCTGGCCTGGAAATCAGGGGACCACGCTCACCTAGGGGATCTATCTTCACAGACAATAATTACAATCAGAGAGCTGCATGGAAGAATGAAAAACAAGGTTGGGAAAGGGAGGGGTTGTATGGGGGGTTAGCAGGGACCTGGAGGAGCTGCATGCTGTGAGGATAGTTTTGTGGTGTGTGCTTGTGTGGACATGTGGACAGATGGAGTGCTTTAGTGAAACAGTTATGTGCATTATCTGGATTAAAGTGCGAATGCACGGATGAGCCTAGTGAGGATGTGGAATGTGTAATGAGGACATGTAGATGTGAGTATGTGTGAAGGTTTGCAGCACTGTGTTTCTGAATGCACTTAGATCTGTGTTCTTGTATATGATGTGTTTGTGCATCTGCATGAGAGAACAAAAGCATAGGGGACGTTAATAAAATAAAAACTTTTTTTTTTCCTGTGCAAGTCAACTGGTGTAATGCTGATGCACACACCAAACTTACACCCTGGTTCACAGAAGTATATCTCCTGCACTCACTCATATTGTGCTCTCCTTTTTGGTCAAGAATCATCACTGTAAAAACATTTTGACTGGATGTCAGTGCATGGTACATTTGGAGTTACCTGAGTAGCATTTTGGTTAGCTAGTGTCTCTTTGCGGTCCATATCAATAAATTTTCAGCCCTCTTTTCTTGGTAACGGTTGCAGCGGGGGGGAGGCTAAAAAGGTGGGCCCAGACATTCTTGTTCCCTGCAATGGGCTCCAACTCCTCCATTTCTTGACCAGTCAAGAGAGCTTGCCTCTCCAGTCTTTCCAGCTTGTCCTGGGTCTGTCCCATCATCTAGTCCCAGTGGGACACGGCTGGTACAGCTCCTGAGGGAATTAGCCAGGGAGCATCCTCAGCTAGGCCCTCTTGAATCACAGTGCAATTCCAATCCGAGGCTCCCCTGGACTGACAAGCTTTTCACCCTGTCACAGATGGTCAGCCCAGAAATGTGGAGTAGAAACCTTATTTCAGCTGCTTGTATCCGTGATCTTTTCACTACCCAAAGTTCATGACCATAGGTGAGGAAGGGTAGATGCAGACCAGTACAGCACCCAAACAACTGCATCAATCCACCTTTCAATCCCCCCTTCTATCACTCATGAACAAGACCCTGAGATACTTGAACTCCTTCACTATGCTTATCCTGTGCTGTTCTTATCATATCCTAAAACTACCACTGGTTGTATTTCTTCTTTTGTTTGTCTGCTATTTTTGTATATCCCAAACATCAGCCTTTAACTGGATTTTGTCCTTTTGATCTGATTTTGTCAATAATGGTGAATTTTCCACTCTCTGGCCTGCTAATCCCAGGGACATGTGGGAAGATCTTTGATAACAGTTATTAGAACTAAAACAAACAATTGAGAATACACATGGTCCTGATCGATGGAGCTTGTGAGCTCATTGTCTGTTTGTGTCCCAGAAACTGTGAATGCCAGTTAATATGAAGTTAACTGTTTTGCAGCCCTGAAAAACCACAGTTTTGCACGCAATGACAAGCTTTCTCAACACAGCAGGAGCATTGAACTGGCATGGTGAGATCAGTGCTTCAGATACGTATGCTATAATCTGCTGCTGTGGCAGAATCTTGGTCAGTGCCCATTCCCAATGTCATCATGTACTAGCTTAGATACCCAGTGCTGCCCGGTCAAAAAGGTGTAGCAGTGAATAGGTAAAAAGTAATAACATATTATATAATTGTTTCCAAATAAAGTGGTTATATTTAGTACAATCCTAGTCAATTGGAAAGGGAAAAAAAATTTTATATATATATATATATATATATATATATATATATATAAAACCAAACTTTATTAACTTTACATCATTAATGTGTGTAGCACCGTGTGTGTGTGTATGTGTGTGTGTGTGTGTGTGTGTGTGTGTTTGTGTGTGTGTGTGTGTGTGTGTGTGTGTGAGTGGAGCAAGGAAATGCGATGGTGGCTGGTACATCAGCGTGCATAATGTCCATTGGTTTATATACGTGTTTGCACAAGTGTGTGGTTACTTCACTATGCAAAAACCTAACTTGGGATGAAGAGTACCTGTGTGTCAAATTTCAAGTGTGTGGCTTGAAAAACAAAGCCATGGATAAAGAACAAACAAACAGAAAAAAACAAATTCATTGTTTTAGATATAGAGAGCTTTCTCTGTTTGTTGCATGTCAGTTCAGTCCTGAGGAATGCAAGAAGGACAACAGTATGATTGTCTCAAATGTGCTCACAATACCTGTTAAATGAGCAAAAACACTTTCAAAGTCAAATGTAGCACTGTGGTTTAATTTTATTTAGCAGCTGTTTTCACACTGTGTGACTCAGTTTAAAGAAGTTACTTTCACTGATGTGGTGTGACCGGTGGTCAATTACTGAAATTTATTGTTTTAATTTTTTAGTAAACAATGAATTTTATTTCCAGTTGTTAAAGATTAGTAAAAAAAGGTCCGTGGCATTTCTTGCGTTCAGATTTTGCTTGAAAATGCTGGTCAGAGACATTAAGAAAGAATGTGAGTTACAGTGTTTGTCTGATGGGATTCCCAGAATACTTTGCAACTGTGTTCTATAATTACTTTTTGGTTTTGTTTGGAGCAAAGAACAACATGTAACTTTGGCATTTCAAACAAACAATGAATTATAAAAGGAAATTAAATTAAAAAAATATATAAGGCTGCACTTTTTGTATGTAATTGTTTAAATAGCTGAATAAATATGATCGTGAAACTATCCAAGTCCTTTTGCTGTATTTTGACCAGTTCAGTTACATCGGAGTACTTTGTGCAGAGTGTTAGGTTACATAGGCCTCAGTTCTGATGGAGTGAATGTGAAATGGAAAAAAGTCCAATATAATTACTCAGCAACATGTGCAAAAATATTTTTGCCTGATTTGTTAGTATCCTTAGTCTGATTTAACATCCTCAATTTCAATGCCTATGCTTGTCTTACTAATACTGAAGAACCCTGCAGTGCAGTGGTCACATTTCTCTGCATATGATGCCAGAACTCTAAACACTATCATGTTTCAGCAGAGAAATGCACAATGAGGTGTGCGTCTGTGTGTGTGTGTGTGTGTGTGTGTGTGTGTGTGTGTGCATGAGTGTGCTTTCCTGCTGTGCTCCACTGAATATACAGCACTCACAGAAAAAAACACTTACTGTATGTATAGTTTATATAAGACAGGCTAGGGCCTCATTTTTGGGGCATGAGGAGGGACAGTCTGATCCTCAGCTAAACCCCCCTTTAGTCCCCTTGACAGTGACGGATGAGTGAGTAGGCGGGGAGGAGGTGGATGAGGAGGCAGTGTGGTAATGGGCCATCCGCCGATCATGCTGGCCTGCAAGATGAGGGCCAGAACACAGACAGGCTTGTTTTAACAGGAGGCTTTGCTCTGGGATTAAGCGGCATTGCTAACACAGCCCAGCTGCTCCCATCACTGCTTCTATCCCTTCCAGCTCACTGGCTACCTTCTCATAACAATGGTACCCTGAGTCGATGTCCTCGTACCTCCCTTGACCTGTCTGACCTCTGACCCTGCTCAGTCTTCCTCACACTGTTTCAAAGCCTTATATAACACTCTTTGTGTTTTCTTCTTAAGTCTGTCTCAAAGTCAAGCGTGAGCCCTTTCTGCAGGCAGTGTGTCAGCCTCCTGCACAGTCCCTCAGAACAACAAAGCACTCTGGGAAAGCTACTGAATTATTCAAACAAACGTCTATCCAAAAAAGACAGTAATTACAGAACTTGTATTCGGGGTTCTCTCCATTAAGTTTTCAGTATATCAGTGACTTTTTTGTTTTACGTATAGATGGAAACAGTAAAGGACCTGTTGTATCAGTAGTATTTTAATTTGATTTCAGTCATCTCCTTAGGTGTTGGTGAAAAAAAACGTTTTTAGTAAAGAAAATAGTAAGAACAGAAAACTGACTTGTGAAACATAACAGGGAAATTTTTAAAATGAGGCTTTTGTATAATACCCAAATCTGATTTCCTATCCATTGTCTTGAAAGTGTGTAGAGGTGTTTAGTTCAATAAATGAAATGACTGAAAAAAATTCCCCAAACTAATTCATTTGGAGAAGCTCAGTATTTCACAACACTTCTCTTGAGTGTGCAGTGCTCTAACATCTCACTCTGCTGCTAGCTTCATCACAAGTTGGTGTGATTTTGGATCATTGTTCCATCCTTTGTTTTGTTTTGCATCAGTAATATAATCGTGACGCTAACAAAGACTGGGCGTGCACATACAGAATTAGTGTTGCTGGCTACACGGAGGGTGATGTTGGTTCTGAGAAAACTTGACACCTAAAAATGTGGTTCTGCTTCATTAACTGAAGATGTGTGTCGGAGAGTGTGTTTTTAAACTGGACAGGCAGAGCACCAACAGCGCTTTTAACATGTTTTGCCACAAAATATTTTTCTTTAGGCTGAATAATTTTTTGCTAAGAAATCATAAAATGCTAATTTGACATACTGTGTGGGTTTACCTACTGAACACATGCATACACAGACATCTACATATGTATTTAGACACTCAGCCAAGAATAACCTGTGTGAAATGTGCTCTTTGGCTAGATATATTTTACTGACAAATGTATCTTCTGGCAAAGATACCAGTTTCTCATATCTCTAGAAATGTAAACATAGAGTCAGAAAAGAACCTGCAATTTATGAGGCCTGTGAGTGGGGTTGATATGAAACTTGCAGATGTAGAGGGTGACTGGCAGTTTTGCACTGTATGAAATTTCTAGGGGATGGGATGACAGTTTATACTATGCTTCATATAAACTTGGCCTTGTGCCTCCAAACTCATGAAGATCCCATCTCCCACTGCAATCTCACATTCACCTCTTTGTTTTTTGTCTTCAAAACCAAGAGCCAATGTTTCCACTGACAAAACTACTGTCCAAATTTGCATAAGAAAGAATGTTAAAATGAAATGTGACATCCTAAAATGTGTCATGAGAATATGAGAACTTATATCATCATACATGGAATCCCACATTTTAATTATCATCTTTACTGGTGTAACATTTCTCATTTTTCTGTGTGTTTTTGAAGTGACTGCCTTCGCAAAGAGAATGTGTGAATGTTGTGCAGTGTTCTGTGGGGCCAGAACGCCCTTGAAAACTGACAAATTAATTTATTGATACACATTCCAAGTTAAACATCCATGACACAGCTGCATCCCACTGTTAAATCTGTTGGTACGTGGGTGTGTGATTGTATGGCAAGAAGGACACAGAAGAAGTGACTGGGCAGCGACGGGGTGGGACAGGTATGGGGTTGATAGGAGCTTGCAGTTAAATGTTAGGAGAAATTATTAAAAGTATATTAAAAGTCTGTGATCACTGAAGTGAGAGGCCAATGAATATCTTAACTGTTCTGCAGAGAGTGCCCCAGTTTTTTTCTCTGCCTGAGAGTATTTAACTGCTTACCTGCACTTTTACCCAATATCCCTGGGAAAACAGTTACCAAGTAGTTTTCCCCTCTCTGATTTAAGTAGGTCACTGGTGGGTCCAAAAACGAGAAGGTTTACTGGCTGCACTTCACACCCCAATGGAGACTCCTCCACTGTTAATGGGACGCTGAATGGCATTCACACATGCATATGCACACACGCACTGACAAAACAGTATGCACACTTGTATGCAAAATGGAAGGCACATCTTCATACCCAGAGATGGTAAAATGTGCACATGCTTCCACATGTGCAGGTTTGTGATTTACGTCAATACCTGCAGAATCCCACGGTAACACACTGCAGAACAGGTTTGACACAGGAAACACAGAAAACCACAGCACACCAGTGTTCTCTTCCTGTACAGAAGGCCCTGGGGCGCAACACACCGATTCACATGGACTGCTGTGGAAGGCTGTTTGGGGAGCAGGGGAGGTTCACATTAACGTGTCACACTGGATTGTATATGCACACTCCCCTCCCCAAACCTTTTTCCTGTAATTTAGGGTCCAGGTACAGTTTCAGGTTACTCATATTTTAGGCGGAAAAAAAAATTAGAAACAGCTGCTGGGCCCAGAGAGTTTGAGGGACTGATGTATTTATTTCATATCCTTTGCAGAATTATTCATCTGTGAATCACTTGCATTACAGAGACAAATCTGTCACATGCTGTCTGGAAAGGGAGCTCCCTGAGGATCCACCTACACCTCAGGCAGGCCTGATATGGGGAGGCACCGCTTTGCTATAGGGGTCATACCCTTACAGAGCTGCCACCTCCCCCAAACATAAAAAATATAAATAAACTTTCAACCGGTTTTTCCCAGTTCTCCAATCTGGCTCTGCTGGGCCCCCGACTCCTCTCTGTGAAATCAGGTCCAAAGGCAGGCTGTCGAAGAGAATCCCAGAGCCTCGGAGGGTGAGGAGGGAGGAGATTAACAACTGCTCAAACCTCACAAATCAAGCAGAATTTCAAAACACCAGAGACACAGGGCCAGGGCAAACCCAGTGGAGACATGGTCACACAGCGTCCAGCCCCCTGTTTGTCTTCCCTTCTGAAGTTTTAACACGCACCTCTATTTTTAGTGGCCCTTTTCCCACAAGTCTACAGTTCCCGTAATTACAGCATTAAAAAAATCTGAGCACATTATTCTTATTGAATTCACAGTAATGTGCAGCGATTACTGAAAAGTGGTGGGTTTGGACATTTACTGAGGCATTCTGGCCATTAGCTGGGAAGCCCCATGCCAGAGAAGGCCAGCCAGCCCCATGAGAGAGCAGTGGGGAAAAGCAGTCAACAATCACCGCATTTATATGCAAACTCACACTTAAAGCATCCTTTGGAGCCTGCAGTAAACCTCAGTACCAGTAAATGTTGTGACTGGTAGTGAAAGGATTTATTCTTTTGGTAATTGCTAATAAAGAAACCCACTCGGAGCTGGTAGAGTAGAGCTTGCCAGGTGCCAAGCCTTTTGCTGACCCTGGGTCTGTTCAAGGGTATGGTTCCTAAGTAGAGATGTGGCTTAATACAAACAGTTGTAACAATTACACAGTTCCTATGAGTTCATTCCTGGTGTGCAGGCTGTGCGTGTGTGAGACAGTCTCTTAGTGACTCTTTATGCTTGTGTCCATATGTTTCAGATGTCCTCTGTATCCTATGATTGGAACACCCTGTCAACTTAGCCCTGTATTTTTAGTACAAATGAAAAACAGTCCACAGAGTACCTGCTAAACACTATGTAATTGAGCATTCGTGTCCTTCTATCTAACTGAATCCATATACATTCATTGTTTGGTCCACAAAACTGGTTGTTGTAGCTTAGCAACCACACTCTCCTTAATGGCCAGTGTGAAAGTGATGGAAAAGGAACTTTCCTTTTATTTGTGGAAAATAGTAGGAGATGAACTTGTACAGAAACAGAGACAATACATTTCTGGAGTATATAGTGTAAAGCATACAGTGACACTCCCCTGAACTGATGGACATGATGAACATAGATTTGTAGCTTGATTCAAGTCACAGCATGTTTCTAATGCTATAACACACAAGAGCTGCATACGCACCCTAAATGATGTATGATGTCTCTTCAGAAAGGGTCCAGACTGTTAACACTGCCACTGGAGGATGCTGCACTTCAGGATTGTGGTAGGGGTGGAAGCAGTGGTACATCTGGGGGGTTGGCCCACTCAGGTGCCAGCTAGAAAGGGAGTGCCAGGGTTGTAAAGGACTAATTATTTGTGGGGAATAAAAAAAAATGTCTACAAGGGGGCTTACTGAGTGACTAAAACAGGCGAAAGCAAATAAAATAATTTTCAGAGACAAAGGTTTGTTCAACCCCCTCAACCCCTGCTGTTGATGGAATTAATCCCTCAGGGCTAATTCTCAGACCAAATGAAAAATGTGTTCTAACAACAGGCAGTTAAGGGAAGCTGCACCACAGGTTTTTTTTTGTCACATTTCACATTTGGTCAAAATAATTTTGCAGTCGTTTTTCATTGCACGTCATATTTACAATGAAAAATTAGAGCAGCGTGATCACATCGAGTTTTGTCAAAAACTTGGTCATTTGCCTTTTGCAGCCAAGTTCAGCAGCCAAGTTTAGAAGCTTTTGCAGGTGAGTTCAGCACCTTCTTTACTCACCCAGTATTGTCCCCTGTGACTTTTTTCTTCTTTTGGAAGTCAAAAATGTGTACAATCCCAAAGTGCAATGTCATCCACTGGCAAGTCTGGATACTTTTTTGAACAGACCTTATATCAAAGGCTCAAATACTGTAAGTCACTTGGATTCAAAGTTTAAGTTAAGGAACAGATCAGTAGTTGAAGTATTCAAATTTGCGATCTGAGTTTGTATCTGACCTAAGAGGCTATTTCACAAACCTCAAACTCAAAAGCTAAGGATTCGAATCTGAAGTTGGAATCAAGTCACTGGTGGTTTGTAGAAAAATATTAAATAAGTGATAATTATCTAATTTAAGTTAATTTACACTATGTAATAGTTTTCACAGTCATTATCATTCTTAATACATTATTTGGATTTGAATCTAGCTCAGTTTGTGTAGAGTTTGCATGATCTCCTTGTTTCTTTGTGAGTTTCCTCCTGGTGTTCCACTTTCCACCTACAGTCTAAAGACATATGTTTTAGGTTAATTGGATTAGAAATTGCCAATAGTGTGTGTGTGTTTTTCTGTAGCTACCCTGTGATGGATTGGCATCCCATCCAGGATGTAGTTTCATAGCCAGGGGACCAGTGCTTCTTGGATAGGTTCTGGAAGCTGCAACCCTCACCAGAATTAAATGATTACAAACAATGATTTGATGGATTGATGTTAAATTAGAAATTTGTAAAAACTGACCAGCTTTCTTATATGACTTGGACTTGCACTGAATGACTGTGACCTGGGCAATGATCCAGACAGTGACTTATGACGCACACTTGAACTTGGTGCCCAGTGACTTGGGTTTAAACACAAGTCACATGAGTTCACCTCAGACTTGAAAACCAAAGACTTAGCTACCACACTGGTCTGAATGCAAGGTTAACATCTTATCTGAAACAATCACTGATTTTCATAAAAAATGAACAGTCTGGGTATAAAGAGCTTAATTTTTGTCCATAATGCATTTCTCACAGTTGTGGGATAAGCAGCTTGTAAATTAAAATTACACCACAAATTTCACTTGCTTGTAAATACAAATATCAGAAAATCATGTCAACTGGGTGATATGTATAATGAAATACATTAATATTTGTCTTAAAAATACCCCACAGACTGAAATCATAACTCAGTCAACAGTTGGACATGGTTTCAGGCAATGATTTGGTGTGGAAATTGTGATATCCTGGGAGAAGGGCTAGGAGAGGGTCTCTCTGTCATTGCCACCCGCTCCCACGCTCACAATCACTCCCACACCCACGCTATCCTGCACAGCTGCCTACTGTTAAATCCCACTGCTAAAGCCCAGACCTCTCAGATCCCATTGTTAATCCCTGAGTAATGAATACATTTCTAAGCAATACATTTTAGGAGAGGAAGGATTCTCAGTTTCAAACTGAATAAAATGCTGATGCCTTCTGGAAACATAGTCACCAGCAGAAGAGTAGCCGCAAGCATCTCCCTGATGTGGCCATGTGCAAGTTCTGTTAACAATGATCATGGCTTATTCGATGTAGGTTGTGTCCTAGTTCCGATAAACAAGCCCAAATGACATAACAATTGGAATATGTGTAGAACAACTCTTTAAGAATTGAATATGAGTCTCAAATGTTACTGGTCTAGTCTCAAGATGGGCCTTCTCTTACACGTCTGAGGAATATTATAAAGAAAAACATACAGCTGTATATTCTGATAGAGTTTAAACCTGGAGCTATGAATGCTGTTTCTGACAAATCATTTATCAAGTAAACTAAAATGTGTTTATGTGACAGCATTAATTTCAACACGTTAGTGCTGGGCTGGAAAGTAAACATTATCAAAACCACATATTATTGGGTCGTGGGAAAGCCACATTATTTTTCTGACATTTCCATAAATCCAGTGACTAGTGTATAAATGTAATTCATTACTAATACTACCTACTGCCCCTCATCAATTGTAGGAGATGTGTTTTACAGATACCATGTGTTTCTTCTCAAATATAATCCAGGAAACGTTTCCACTTCACATAGCATTCTGACTTTGTATAGATATTGTGGGCTCACTCTAACAAGGTAGAAAATAGAAGAAAAAAAGGTTGCCTGGGGTAAGAAGCTGTTCTGCGCTTTGGCCAGAACACTTAAAAGGCCACTTGACACCAGACAACAAAGGCTCAACTCCAAGGGGGTTGGACCACATTGGCACAACTGAGAAGACCACTTGCCTGGCCCCATTCCCTGCAGCTGATTCACTTTCTGATTGTGCTCAACATGTGTTGTGGCCTATCAGCACCTTCAGTTCAGATGAAGAAAGTTGGCTGCAGATGTTGATGTTAGTTTCGGCTGCAGCACATTCACAGGCACTTGCGAGCCCCAGGGGCATGGGGATAGGGGAAAAGGTGGGGGAAAGCTCTTATCTCGACACTGCTCTTATCCCAATGAGGCCAGCTGAAGAGGGACTTAATGTACACATTCTTCTCACTTCCCATCTCTCCTTGTTGATCCCTAAGATTAACAGAGTCATTCTATTCAGCCCAGTTCCCATCTAGGAGTGATGACATATTAAAAAACTGGGAGTTAACTAACTTACTTCTACGAGGTGAACTAAAATTCTGGAGAATACATTAAATGGAAAAGATCCACTTATAATGCAATTATCATATCCAGACTGTGTTAGGCCTTCATCCATACTTACTTAGTCCTATGATATAATTTGTATGCCCACAAATGGTCCTTGTGAAAATGCATGGAATACCCTGCAATGTCTCCTCTGTGGCTGTATATAATGGCACATTTCCTTTTAATTTCAGCTGACGGATATGTGTCACATGAGCAGTGGTCAAGGGAACATGTTATGGCTACTCTTTCACTCAAAAGTCAGTCATTGCTTACCCACTTATCAGTATAGCTAACTCTACTTATTGATCACAGTGTCTGAGCTCTACAAAGAGAATCAATGCAGCACATGCTCCAAATAACTTCAGCAATTATTATATAAGAATGAATAGTATACTAATTTTGGCGAAAAAAACCAGTCTGCCTCAAAAAGAGCCACTGAAGCCTATTTATGATAGTCAATGATTCACACCAGTGAAGTGAAAAGCAGGCAACACTGGCTTATAGCTTGTTAAAATATGTATAGATTGCAGTCAATACTGTGGTGCTTATAGTCGCAGATTCTGTAGTATGACACCTGCAAAATAGACTTGGGTAATAGCTGGAAACATACAGTATCTGACCAAAAGTGATCAACAAGTGGTCAGAAACTAATTATTTACTAGTTCAGACTGGAATTGAACCAGTGAGGACTAGCTGATAGGAAGTAGCTGAAGTAGGAGACTAAAACTGTCTCAACCTGCCACACATGTAGGAAGAATTTTACTGTAGGAAAATAATTTTTGTTAAGGAATTATTTTATATTTGTCTTAATTGAATGATTCCTTTAACCCTGTTAAAGAAATGAGTTTCCCTCCCCATTGCAGTTTCCTGGCCAAATTGTTTCCCTTAAAATGGCCTGTTCTGCCTTCCACTGCATTCTGTTACACAGTAAACCAGATCAAGTTACACCATCTTTCTAAGATTCCCGCCAGGAAGTTGAAGAAATGTGGGTGGGACTACCTGTATAGATCCCTGTTTTGGTTGGTCAGTTTAGAGGGTACTTAAAGCTTATTGGTCTGGCTTGCTATTGGGATGTTACTTTCCAGCACCTTATTAGAACTGTTGCCCAGAGGTGGCCATCTTGAATCCTGCCATTTTGGTAGTACTCTGCTTGCTAGCAAAATATACTGTGTTAAACTCCTGGTTGCTGCTGTATGATTAAAGTGTAAATTAGAATGGTTTGGCTTGTTGTTTCTTGTTTGATAAAATTCTTCCACATTACAGCAGGATAGTACTGATAATCTATGCTCAAATGGCAGAGTTGGAGTTTTGCTGACTGAAACATGCAGATTCTCCCAGTGTGATCTGATATTAGTCATTTCCAAGCCAAAGTACTCATTCATTCCAAGGGTCCCAGATATGTTAGATGAGCTCCATAAGGTCAGAGGCTTGCAGGCTGTTTACTGCAAGCTGTAATTAGAGGTTATTTTAGACATAATTGGGAACATGCTGCAAGGTTGCATATTTCTGGTTTTGATTTGATGTGTTTCACAATACCCGTCACGGAAAAAACATTTCAAACACTGCCTTTTCCTCTCGGGCTCTTATTACTGCCATGTACCCTGGATGTTTCCACAAGTTTGTGGTTGGACTTTGTATAATTCTGTTATAAATAAAGGCTTTTCAAAAAAAGAGTGTTACAAAACAGTTTATTGCAGTTGTTGGAATAGAAACTGGCTTTTGGCAGCTAAAAACCAATCCTTAAGCTTGTGTGAACCTCTTCGTTCTTGTCTCCTGGTCATCTGACCTCCTGAAGTAAGATGCTGGGTAACTGAATTGGCTGTTCCTCTTGCTCACCCATTCCACCTCCTTCTCAAACCCTTCAGCCCACCCAGAATAAAGAAAACTGTGCAACTAAATCTGATTTTTTTCATAAAGTACAATAACTGATGTAAACTCCAGACTGCTTATATAACAGTAGAATTGATTCACAGCTGAATTGCCCTAGGATGTACAAAGATTACTGAGAACTCTGTTTATTTTTACTGTTGCTTTTGGAATAGATTTAGTTTACAAAAATGAGAAGGAAAGAGGGATGAAGAAGAAGGGATGGCAGGGATGCTGTGTAGTTGCAGGGTATGCCTTCAGGGATGGGTTGGAGAGACAAGGCAGGAGTGATTGACATCCAGGTGCTCGGATAGCTCCCCATTTAGGCATTACCTCCTCCAGTCTCCTACAATCTTCCATCCTCTGTTCACATCCATTTCTGTTTTCCTGTGAAGCCCATTTAAAAGCAACAATCCTTTTCATTTAGCCGTCTTTCATTGCTGTTCTTGACAATGGTGTTTTCAGACCATTGCTCTTCAGTTAAAGTTCATTGTCCTCTCACTGCTGTTTTATAGAGAGAAAGAGAATGCTCCCCACTGTGGCAATGAATACTCAATAGAACAGAAATGAAGACCCTTAGAAATGCAACCGATGATGTGAATTTCGATCAAGAAATTTTAGAGGTGCTCTTGTTTAAAAAAAATAAAAACAAACATCACTCATTTCAGACCTCAGACCAAGGGAGTCTTAATAAAAACAAAAGGGGGCGTTTAAGTATGTACAAGAAAGTTTTGTGTGGGAATGCAATGTCCACTCATCATGTTGACACACCAGTGTGAGGTGGAAACCTCATGGACACAGTGGTTGGTGAATCTCCCAGTACTATTATCCTAGTTGTACTGCCCATATGCTTGGAAGAAAACAATATGCTTAACACAGCTTTGAACAATTTGAAAAAGGCCAGATTTGGGTGGAAAATAAAAATGACATTTATAGGTTTGCAAAAAGTCTAAATTACAGTAGGAAATAACTCAGTGATGTTTGTGAATATATGTAAGACTGTATTGGGAGGATCCCCTATGTTCTGCATCCACATGCCTACCAGTCAGCATAGTATCTTAAATCACACCTCAAGGCTTTAGAACAACACATTTCAATTCTGCTTTAGTGGCCCACATGTTTTGACAGGACGAAAATCACCTTTCAGTGTAAAATTTGTGTGCGTGTGCTTGCATGTATTTGTCAGTGCGCACACACATGACTCATCAGGATATCAGTCAGGGCATCGCAGCACAGATAAACGCTGACAGTTCTTTAAATACTGAAGTACTGCTATTCCCAGTTGGTGCACTGATATGTTTTAGCAGGAAATGATGTGTGAGAAGCAGAAGGCCAGGTAAAATCTGTCTGGCCATACTGGAACACAGGCTTTATCTCATTAACAAAAGCAGGGCTAAATAGTCTCTGACGTGTTGCCATGACAGGAACTTAACCTAAGCTTGCTGGGTTGGTGGAACTGCTGCTTTACTGCACGATCTTTGCTCTGTTTTTGAAAGGGGTCAGCTGACTCAAAGACTTCCTCCACAGGCCTGTACTCAGTAAACATTGACATTGGCAGGACCAGGGCACAGCTCTGAATAGGATAGAAATTGTTTTCTGGAACTCACGAGAAGATAAGGTGAGCCTCCCAGTATTCTCCGTCTTCAGAGCTGGTTTAGGAGGAAAATGATTGGAATCAATTCTTACTGAACTGTGAATAATAACCACTCAAGAATTTAGTTTTACGTTCCGTGCAAGACTTGCAAAAACAGCAGCCTATGTCTAATGTGGCATAAACTGCTTCCATCTTTATCCTTTCTCTTTTCTATATAGCTAGTATTTCAACAAAGAGATTGAACTTTGATTCCTTTTCAAGGGTATCATGAACAAGCAAACTCAATGTCCTTAATTATCATGTTCAAAACAGGCAATTATTTCAGATAATGTCTTGTTCCACTGTTTCTGTTGCCTAAAAGTGATATGTTTATGCACTATCCCTGGCCAGGGAGAGAGTAAAAGCCAGTAAAGCTGTTTTTCATGAAGGTCAATGAAGTGGAAGCCTGTGTCTTTCTTCAGGGTATGTTCAGGAGGAGAATACAGTGCGGATGGGAGCACAGCCCTGCAGAGATGTTTATCCTCTCTGCAGCCATGTAATTCTCATTAATGCCATGGACAGGATGACAACCTGCTGTTCCTCCCTGTGATAAGGCTAAAAATACATCTCCGCACAAGTTTCCTGGAGTAGGTCCGGGAAGGGGGGGTGTTCTTGTCCCTTATCATGACCAACCCTGGGTGTCCCCCCTCCCTGCAGGATGAGGAAGTATCCCTGGGCTGGCAGCTAGACTTTTAGGCCAGCATGGCCCTGGCTCTGTGTGGTTCTGTCTATCTGCCTTCCCACACGTGCTTCCTGTTGTTCCAGAGCATGGAGAAGCAGCCACTTTAGGAGGTGAGCACTGGAGAGGGGTCAGGCCCTGCTTTCCTGGCATACGCAAGCGCTTTTGTTCAAGGTCGCCCTGGGAACAGTTTAAATTTAGGCGCGGGGAACATGGAGGCCCCCTGGTCGTGTGCACCAGAGTTGATAACATCAGGGCTCATAAAAATCCCCCCCCTGCCCCTCACTGCACACCACCAATCTGCTGCGATAGCATTTCCATAGTGTTGCTGCAGCACGAACTCAGCCTGCGAGTTACCATAGACAGAGGCAGTGCCATGCATTGTTCATCAGGTCCTACACAGGGAGAGAAAACCATGTGTGCCCTAGTTGTACCACCCCTGTGACTCAATGGGGTACAAAGGTGAGCAATTTACCAAACACAAGCTTAACTGATCCTGACAGCGCGGTTGTACATCTATGCAGAATTTCATTATGTTTTCAAGTAAGTTTTAATGTTTTTTTCCTACCTTCCCCCACTTTCAAATCAGTTAGAAATAACACTTCATACATCATGAAAACCAAGAACAGTAAACACAGTATTCTTGTAGGGATATGCTGTATATGTGATATTAAAAACAATTGTTTGTCTAAGAGAACTTCAATGAAGACATAATGTTAGGAGTGTTAAACTGAAACGATATCTAACCACACGGTGCTTTTTTCTAGAGCCTGGGTTTGGTTTGTGTGACTTTTTTCCTTTGGGAATGTGCTAATTTACTGTGTGTTGGGGAAGCAGGGGGCTGGTGGTTGGAAGGAGTCCTAGCAGGCCTGACACAGCACTTCTCCCCCTCTGTTCTGCAGCCCGTGGTCCATGACATCACACCGAGCTTCATGATGAGTGCCAAATGGGCCCAGCTGCAGTGGCTGATCTTTATGGCTTCCATAAGGGAATAACATCCCAAAATCCCAAGCAAGAGAAAGATGGATTGCTTAGACAAAAACAAGATGAAACTCACTGCTGGGTTCATCGCTGAAAGTGCATGTTCTTATGGCCATTATTAGAGTGAGAGGTTGTTGATATTTTCCCTAGAATAGTTCCACGATGCCTTTGACCCTCAGTGTTTTCCACCAGACTGTCCCAGTGCTCCACTCTGGTCCAGCTCTTCCCACTGACTGTGCTCTCTTTCAGCTTGCCCACCCCTCCCAGTGTTGGTATGGCACTGGGTTCAGGAAACAGAAACACGATCCACACTTCCACCGCTGTTCTGGGGCAGGCTTAGCTTGGCACTCCTCCAGCCAGCTGCCTGTTTCCCTGCTGCATGGGAACATCCTGCCTGGCTGCGATGGGGGACCTCCCTGCCCACCCTAGGCTAGCCCTCTCGCTCTCTTACACACACATATACACACACAGGCTGGACATCTCTAAACATACACTTACATAAAAATAGGACTTAGGTTGTCACCTCTGTGTCTCAGAGGAAGAACACAAAACAGAGCAGACACAAAAGCTCTCCAAATGAGGCTGACTCCATTGTGTCACCTGGCTATAGAAGGCAGAATGCAAGGGACTATAGATCTGACCCTGTACTGTGTAAAAACATCCCCCCAGGATGTCCTTCATGTTGCCACAGCCACTAATCTATATTTACACATGCAAAATCTCAGCTGTAGAGTGATGACAATACTAAACTTTCATTTCTTGTGCATAGATAACTGTGTAAACATAGACATTGTGCATTTTCACTTTAGTGCCAGTTTAAGGCTGGTAAAGAGGCAAGCAAAGACTACAGACACAGGCACTTTTATGAATGGTGGATATTGTGTTTTGTTCGATTAGGCCTTTCTGGCTGTGACTTCTGTCCAGCACACAAAATGCACCACATGGGCTAGAAACCACTAAGGTCACATAGTTTTACAATACATAGGTTCAACAATGGAATTCAGGATTCCTGCTGGTGGGTCTCCAACAGCTTATAGTCTGTAATGGAACCTGGCTCGATCTGTCAGCTCCAGTGGCAGACTGCTGTGCTGTTCCCACATGTTCACCCCTTGATCAGCCTGGTCAAACTTAACATATGTCTTTCCCAAAACCAAACTGCCAAACTGTCCCAAAACATTTTTCCTCATCTTAGTCCACTACTGGCAACAGAAACCAACCTATACTGCAGTCCTTTAAGAGAAACAGACTGAGAGCTGAGTCTAAGATCCTATTCAACCACACCTTTAACAAAGATAACATGCTCAACAAGAAAGTTATGAGTGCACCACAGCAGCCAAGTGAGGGAATAATCTCTGTAGCTGCCCCCACTGGGGGTCTTTGACATGTGGGGTTTCATGTCGAGCGCCTGAAATTCCTACTGGACAATTTCACACAGCAGATCTCCAAAGCCCTGCCACCCAGTGCCGGGGTAATGGTACAGAGGGTCACCAGCTGACAGAGCCTGTCACAGGGCTCTGCTGGCCCCCCACATTCTCCTCACACTGCAGTTCCCATGGTGCAATGTGTACATCCATTTGTTATTTTACTTTAGCTGCTATGCTGACATGTTAATCTAAAACCTTTTACCTATTTATATGACATGTTAATGTAAAGCCTTTTACCTATTTATATAGATTGAAAGTTTTTCCTAAAGCAATTTGCTGTGTTTAAATGTACAAAAGCACAGTTTCATCCGAGAAAATGACTGGGAATTTTCTGGTCACGTCAGATACCTTAATTACTTTGCCACCTTCTTTCCAATACAAACTAAATTCTTATTACTGTTTACTTTGTATTTGCACGATAGTCTCCAAAACCCATCATCGCATTACACCTGCACCCATGTGCATGCTCTCACACACACACACACACACACACACACACACAAACACACACACACATACACACAAAGAAACTCATTGAGTGGCTCTGGTCTTATCTATATAGGTATGGAGTGACAGGCTATGAGTTCAATAGAGCAAAGGAAGACAAGAGGAAGAACTATGGCAAGCAACTGACCTTCTGAGGGGCTGGCATGATACAAACCTTTGTTTATCTCATCTCATCTCATCTCATTTCTCCATTAATCACTGCTATGTGCATTTAAGCCACTTCTTTTCCGTGATGGTTGGCAAGATCTTAATGAGACCATGTTTTGTGCACAAGCAGTGATTAATGTATGGTACTTTCACCTTTGACCTCCACACATTGTTCCGCTAATTGATTATTGTTGATTGGTTTAAATTTTCAGACAAGGATACTGTGCATGATCAAAGCGTTCCTCAGATTAATCTCTTAGGAGTGGACGTCAGATTAATAAATTCTTCTGTCTTATTACCAAACAATGTAAAGAAAAGGATTTCAGGAGAGGGTGACCCTTTCGTGACCTAAGGGTTGAAGGAAATGGCTGCTCAGTAATCTGGCAAGCCTTCCATAGTGTATCCAAGGAGCTGAACATACTCCTTGTCTACCAGATTGGAAAAAATGTATTTAATGTAAATATTACTCATTCGGAAATAGGTAGAGAAACAAAAGTCACATATGTCCTGACTTTCTTAGTGCTATGTAAAGAATCTGAGAACTAAAGCAACTTAACCAGTGGCCTGTGCACCTGTTGGGCAGTGACCAAAGACATGTCACTTCAGGGTTCTTGCTGGGTAATGAGTCCCATTGTTGAGCTCAGAACTGCCTCCCTCCAGCTTTGGGGCAGGACATGTGTGTGATTCTGAGCAAATGGAAAAAGCTGATACAGCAGTGGCTCTTTTTGGGGTGTTGGGGTTCGAGGAGGCCTGCTAGGCCTTTCAGCATGGTTCCATCGCAGTCCAGTATGGCACAGATGAAGTGTTGGAGGAGGCCTATGTAGATGACCTGAAAGTCACAGTGAAAATGACGCAGACCAGTAATGTTTCCATTGCAATTATAAATCTTTCACTTTGTAATGATTGCTCCCTGTGTTCATGTGGCAAATTGGCATTGGTTCTCAAGGAAATGGCCCCAGTCTAATTTCCACAGAAGAAAACTCCATCTGGCAACTTTAATCTTTCCAGTCCAGACTGCCCACTCAGCCACCCATCTGCGGTAGTGACCTGGAACCACTCAGTTTTTCCTTGTTTCGAGGACTTGAAGGTAGAACAGTTTACATCCACTCTGGACTTTAATTTGAAACCATTTGCAATATGATTAGGCCATATGAAATGAAATGTTGGAGCTGTACAGGCAACCATTTTTGCTGTACTAACATCCACATGAAGGTTTTCTCTGGAGGTCACTAGTTTTTTGCATAGTTTATCTGAAAAGCAAGAGAATCATTCATGACAAGCATCAGCTAAGGAACGTGATAATGACGCCGGCTCTGCGTGTGGAAGTATGCAGACTCTGAGAGATAATGTCTTGTTTCCGTTGTTTAATCATACCTCTCCCTGGCAGCCAGCAGATGATGGCTCTGTGACACAAACTGTATAGGGGGTTTCGAATGAAATCTGCACACCCAGACGAGAATGTGCTCATTTCTCTATATCGCATCATGACCCACATCTCACCAAGGAATCTCATCTGGCACATGTAGCACAAATTAGCCTACATTAACATTACATCCAAGCATTTAAAAAAGGGAAATTCTCCAGAAGATTCCTCAGAATTTTCCTCCTGCTGATTTTTCCAAGGGCAGCACAGTGGCTGGGCTGTTTGGATGCGGGTTCAAATCCAGCCCAGTCTGTGTTAAACTAGCATGTTCTCCCCATGACTGAGTGGTTTCATTTGGGTGCTCCAGTTTCCTCCTACAGACCAAAGACACATGCAGACACAGCAGAGACATTTCAGGTTAATTGGTCACTTTGAATTTCCCATATTATGTGTGTGGCAATGCTATGATAGACTGGCATCCCTTAAAGGGTGTGGTTTCATAGCCTATTGCCCAATGATTCTGGGATGAGCTCTGGAGCACTGAAACCCTGACTAGGATAAAGCTGTTAATGACAATGGGTTATTTTTTTCCAGGTGAAGGTGGTAGTGATTCATCTGGTACAACCATAGTAACACTGACAAGCAAACTCCAAAACAATAGACCTGAAGGCAAATTTTGCAGGATAAAAATATCATTAAATTTTGATGAAATAATAACAGAGTTGGGAACAGAGTAGTTCTTTCCAGTGTCCCATCCTAGCTTCCTATAGTAAAAGGAAGGAGTCTTGTAAAGTCAGCAAAAAGGATGTTTTGATTTTCTTGTCAATTTTTTTCATTAGTGCAATGTCAGGGCAGCCATTCCATCTTCTGGTTTGAGATACCAGTTTCCTTTCCTTCCACTAAGAGAATGGATTGGTTTGGAGGAAAAGGGGATACATTTTGAGATAGAAGAATGGGTTTCAACAGCCTGGCACAGGAAACAAAAATTACATGAGTCCTAGAGGTTCAAAGAAGTTCGGCAACACGTAGGTGAGGTAACCCTGAGAAAAAAAAACCCCTCAGAGAACAGAGTGATCAACAGCAGTCCCAGAGCTGAGTAGGAAACAAAATGCACGCATAAAGCATACTGATGTGTGTCATAATATACGTAAGAAAACCATTTTTCTCATTTTCACAAATCCAGCTGTGCTGTCCTTGTTCAGAGGCTGACTTTTGACGTATGATCTGAGCAGAAATGTACTCCTTAATTCAAAATATCATGTGCATAGTTTTTTTTTAAACCGTTAGCACTTAAAATTTACACCACCACCAAAATGCTTTCCCATTTATTGCAGCACACATGCCATGGTTTACCACTTTTATTTACTATAGAACTTTCCATAACTGCATTGCTCTGTGAAAAAAAAGCAGTCTCTTAAGGAGATTAATTCAAAAGCATCTCTATAAAAACAATTTCCTTGTAACGCTTGTACTAACAATCAGGGCTAGAACTATACTGTATTTCAGATTAATCACCCATTTAACGTTGTTATAATTTTAATTTTCCCCTCTGGGCAGTTCTTTTTGAAATTAAAATAAGTTTCCTGGGTTGTCAGCCCAACTTGATGAAACACAAAGACTTGGCTGCCAGCTACTATACGCAATGGGTCTTCTACAGACTGTCATGGTGCTGGGTCTGTAGAGTCTTTGTCAGTGCTCTAGCTTTAATCCCACTCATCCCCCACAGGAAGCTAGATCTCTGACATGAGAGCCATCTGTAAAAAAGCTGGCTGGCAGAGGAGTAGAACAGAGCTGGGATTATGTCTTGTGAACACATGTGTTTAACACTAAGGGACTGCACCCTGCCTCTCAGGGGATGAGGGCAAGCATCACGGTGGGGAAAAGTGGAAGGGCTAAGGCAAAGGCAGGGGCTTGAGGGGGAATAAGGACTAGGGGCTGATAGGCCAGTTCTTGCTTTGCTCCATTTACTGTTCAAATCCCTGCTGAAATGAGGACCACATGGCTGCAGTTTTTTTCTTGATCTGTGGGGTTAATTGAAATTTCCTTTATGCTTTTTCCCCCGGCATCCTGTTTCTGATTCAAGATGTTTGAGCAGAATGGCAAGCCCAATGGTCCTCAAAATTTCCATTCGGAAAGACAAACAAACAAATACATAAATAAATAAATACATAGATACATACTGTAAACTGGGACAACAATATTTTGGGTTCAGAGTCAAACTGCACAGTACTCATGTTTTACTTGGCAAAGCTTAAAATGGCTAATCTAAAGGGGTGAAAAGAAAAAGTACAACAGGACTAGGCAAGGTTAGCCAGCGGTGTGCATTTGAACCCTTGGAGACATTTCAGATGACTGTAATTTTCATATTTAAATAGTGAGTTTGACAAGCATTTGAAAAGCCAGCTGCTGGAGGGATGGAGAAGGAGAGGGGTTCTATGTAAATTCCGTTCAAGGAGTACTGGGTATTCATTGTGCACAAAATGGTATGGAAAGAATTCAAGCTAATATAGATCCAGGCTTCAGCAGATCTGCCTCTATCCTGGGTTACACTGCAGCAAGCTTGGGTGAATGACTAGAAAGGGCTCGGTTTTTGTTAAAATTTTTTGCCTTCGTATCTCTTAGCTCTATCACAGAACAACCTCTCAGTAAGAGTTAAGTACCTGATACTCTGAGAAAGTTTTTATTAGACCTTTGCAAATCTTAAAACTAGTCATATTTTTTGGGTTGGTGCCTCCTAGGATAAATGAGGTCCAATATGATTTTTATACATCTTGGGAGAATATTCAGCTATGTGTTCTTCAAAGTTCCCCCAACAGTCTAATATTCCTACAGTATCTGAAAGAGTGTGGCAAATTGCTGTGAAGTGAATACATTACAGTTCAGCTCATTTGTATCCCTTCTTTGCAAATACCTTAACAGAAGGGCTCATTGTGTTAATGTACACTCTTTTGCCAGCTTTTGCATACATGCAAAAGAATACTTTAGGCTCCAGAAGGAGGCTCTGAACTACCATATTCCACTGAGTGATTGCTTTCTATTTATTGTGGCAGACCACTTTCTGGACCCTGCCCCCAAAAACTCAGTGGACCTGTTGATATTTTAAGTTTTTGAAATTAGCAATATATATTTTTCCTCGCATCAACTCCAAATCTAGGTATCATTTTGGTTTCACTGGATAAGTGGCCTGCCATTGGACTGGTGCGAGAGTGCAGCAGGGCGTGACTGACTTGAACCTTCCCAAGTTCAAACCCCCATTGTTCTAACCTGAAAAGACAGGTATCCTACATATGATTAGCTGAAAGCAGTGAATAAAGAAAGCACCTTCCTGTATATATTTCATCAGTCGAGGTGTTTTTTATCTAGACGAAACAAAAGCAGTTGATTCACTCATCAGAATGCTGAAAGGCTGAATGAGTCATCACAGGAAAATATATGTAAATTATGTTTTTTTTTTGTATAAACAGTTTATGTACTTAAGATACCCATGCATTTTCTTCTGGGTGTTCCCATAATTTGCAATGCCTTGTGGTTTTCATTATGTGCTCAGAATGTCCCTCGCCTATAGCAGGAAGACTGCTCAGTGAAGAGCAGCACTCTGCCAGTAAGGGGATTACTGGGATTATGCAAGTCTGAGCATCTGACAGCTGTATCTGTGGAGAAAAGCTTTTTTTTCTTATGCTGGAGGCACAAGATTGTGGTCTTGTGCATGATCATGGTGACTGGAACCCGGTGAAAGGCCATAGACCCTCTATGACCAGAATGCAGGCACTTCTAATCTGCACAGGTGGATGACTAGGATGACTATGCACTGACCAGGGGCTGAGCCTCAGTGCTACTTTGGAAATCTCTTAGAGTGGCAGGAATACTAGACTTGAAGGCAAACTGATGTGTCAATTGTGCCTTTAGATCATTGGAACAAGTGAGGAACAAGATTTTTGGAAGACTTTCTCTGTCTCTGTCTGTAGTGCCTGTTTTTGTTGTTGTGTAACTTAACCCTTGTTTGGCTCATCATGCTTATCTGTCAAGGCTGTGGTTTTTCCAGTCCAACCTAAGGAAGGTGGCCCTGATGAGTGTCATGTCACACTCCAGTGGAAGAGTAACAGTGTGTGATTGATAGGAGTAGGGTCAGGTAACTGCTCATTAGGTGGATGGAATGCAGATGGCACTTATGGAGGAGAGCTTGCTTGTTTGTGCAGAACATGCAGACATGCACTTGTATACCTGTATGTCATTACTTTAGGCTTTTTAATTTGGTATCCTACTGGTGGACTTTTATCTTGTTATGGTGAGATGGAACAGAGAATAAAAGGAAGGAAGATTCCGGAATAGAATAATAGCTATGCTCGTTAGAAACTAATGCTCACCTTTCCATGGAATATCCAGGGCTTCCCTTTGGAAAAAAAGGCATAGCCGCACTCAGTTTTGATCTCCCTCTCTATTCACTTCCCATTCTTTGTGGTATTGCAGATAACAGGAACTGATGGACTTCACATGCTGTGGAATCTGGCAGGACACAATGCAGATGGAAATGTGCTTCTGTCTAAAACACATAAACAGGGACATGCACACACATTACATTCTCTTGACCACAGTGAGGCAGCAATTTATGTCATGACTTATAACAATTATAAAGCCACTTACATAACTCACAATGTTATCTTTTAGTTTGCTTCTTGTGTTCAGCAGCACCGGGTACCTGTTCCTTTTGGTGTAAAGTTATGAAATGCATCAAATGAAAATCTAGAAACACTGATCTCTTTGTTGTGAACTGAAGTAGCAGTTGTTGATTATCTAAATGGGTAATTAAATGTATGTTTATGATCTGTATGGCGCCATATGATAGAGCACACTGTGTGCACAGTGCAGTTCAGTTGTAGACACACTAAGGTGTGGTACCAGTGGCAGGTTCATAGGACCTTCTGCCCCTTATATGAAGGCTTGGTCCATACAAACTAACTTTCACAAACAAGAGAGGCTCCAGGTGTTTCCAGATCTCCTCCCTTTTCTTAAACCCATTCATCTTATATTGCTAAGCTTTACACTGTCAGAGAAGGTGGAAAAGATGAAGGGGATAAGGAAGAAGATGAAGGTTTCACAGACCACATTAGCAATAAAGTCTCAGTTCCTGCTCATTTCCTCTCCTGTGAGCCCCCTCCTCCCTACAGAATACCAACAAAGAGCCCAATTCCCTCTTTTCCAATAATGTTCCTCAGCAAAATGTGGCCTAGTGTGGGCTGGTTTAAAAATAGCAGCCATGCAATAAGCCTTTCATTCCGGCTGTGAGAGCGACGGGTCTGGGGGCCCAGCACAAACACTGCCCTGCAGAAATTTGTTTTCATAAAATTATAAGTGAACCACTTCCACCATGATTTAATCTCAAACTTGACCCCAGCTACCCAGACAAACAAACCAAGGGGATCCATTAAAGGCAGACCTTCTCTCACAGATGTACTAGCACTGGTGGTTTCTCATTACTACTGATCGCACTGAGCTCCTACCTTGATTCTATCTGCAATCCACATTAATCTCAGATTATGAAGATCAGGAAAATTGTAAAGGTCGTGCCAGTTTGTTACCATTATAACCAGATTCTCATGAGTGTTGGCCTGCCCATCCAGACTTCAACAGTTTTTGTTTCTGCCAAGGGAAATCTACTGGTGCAAGGGAACAGAATGTTGGCAAACATCAGTCAGTGTGGATCACTCACTATGAGTCTCCATTTGCAGAGTGGTACAATTTACAAATAAGTCTTAATGAAACGGCAATAATGAGAAGGGAGTCGTGTTGCAAACACATGTAAAAAGCAGTACCCCAACTCCCCTTTGCCACTTGAGCTTCCTGACTTCCTGTCACCCTGTTTATGGCACAGTGATGTCGGTGACTGGAAATTGCTTAACAGTCTTTATTGGTACTGCCCCACTTTTTTTCCAGCCAAAGTCCCCAGCTGTATTGGGGCAACATATCAGGGAGTTTGGCCTTGGAAGCATGCAGATAGCAACTTCTAGAGGACTGAAGTCATATCTCATCTCTTTTTTAATAGGACAATATGGTGTAAAGTGAGTCAGTGTCTGAAGCACTCTAATGTGAGGTAAATGCGGAAACTCTTATTACTACATTTAGTAATTTACCTCAACCCTATCTACCATGCCTTTGAAAAGAGGCCTAAAGATACAAAGTGAGAGTTTTCTGCACCAGTAAAAAAAGTCCTAGATTACTGAACGGTATCTGTGTCCACCCACCCAGCACCGATAGCATCAATTAGATACAGTAAAATGAGTGAACATGAAAAATGTATGACAGCATAAGACTCTGGATTAAGATGAACAAATCATACATCATCTTGCATAGACCAGATATTCAGCAACATCCAGTTCACGGGTTGGAAGTATTAGACTGTGGAAGGATTAATGTACTTTCCATCTTGCCATAGAGTCTGGACAAAAGAGGGGTGCAGGAGTTGTGATGAGTGTGTGAAAAACAACGCATGCAGGAGAGAGCTTATGGGGTATTTATATATGTTGTGCATGGTTGATGGCGGACAGTGCACAGTGAGCGGTAAGATGACTGACCTTACTTCGTAGTGAATTTTGTTTTCATGGCAGTTTGCTGAGTAGAGAACCCATTGGTATTGTGCTACCTTCCGTAACTGAATGAGACCACAGAGAAAGCTGTGGGGCAGACATGCTTTCGGGACTTTATTGCTCTCCAGCTGATAAGAAAAATCCTTTTATGACATTGCCAGTCCCACCTAGAGAATGATAGCAAGTTTGATGTGTGATGTCTTTCGCTCCAACTTTGTCAGGACCCTGTATGCCTATACCTCCTTTTTTTGGAGGTTATGATATAGATCTAATAAAAACTAACCATTAAAGAACATTCTTCTCTCAGTCCTCCTTGACTGTGTCCATATTTTAGTCTGAGTTTACTTAGCATTTAATGAATTTCCATACCAAACTTCATGTGCCAGCAACCTTCTCAACTTTCAGATCCAGAATGCCTTGTACAAGTGAAGCTATATTGCCTCCAGCTCACCACTAGAATCCTCCCTGTTTTGTTGGAAATAGCCTCAAGACAGTCTTTACCTGTGAGCCCCAAGTCTCGAACTAAACTGCCTAATCTGCTGGACTTCATCCAATACTTCCAATTTCACTGTCCAGTCACTGAAGTAAAGCACATTGCAAATATCCATATCCTTACTCAAATCCTTTCACGAAACAGAGAAGTAATCATACACAAGATAAAAATTGCAGAGATAGTTATTATGTGCAAAGCAAAAAAATAATCTCTGGGCAAGTAAAGACACGAGAGAAACTAATAGCTAGCATCTACAGTGAGGGCAGCCAACATCCCCTCTTCTGAGGAGTTTAGTTGATCACCCTTTTTCTCAGTTTTCCTGGAACAGATTAGCTCCAAGAAGACTGTCATGATTTGCATTAGATTTGCAGATTTGCATTACTCTAACATGGGTACTGTGCACATGTTCTGCAGCCATTACTGTACTCTGTCATACAAAGACCACACTGACATGCATGTCTCTATTCAAGGAATAAAGGGATTTCATGCCTCTACTGAGTTTTTCTGTCATCCTCACAGATCCTCCAGGGTGAGGTTTGTCCAATGGGACAAAACATTGGTACAGGGTTAGCTATGAGCCCTAGCTGGCCCAGTTTGACACAAAAAACAGCTAAAATAGTTCACAGATGTTGATCAGCTAATAAATTCTTCACAGAGTCAGAAACTATTGGGAAGCTCAAAGAAGAACTGTAAACTTAAACCTTTTGGGGCTATTTTTCACATTCTCATGAACCTTTGGGAAGTGGTCTTAAACTTTAACCTCTCAGCTGCTGGTTTCCTTCCTATCACCCTGACTCTCCTTCTCTACTCCTGCCCAGCCAGCTTCAGATATGTGGGTTGCAAAAAGCGGATCATCAAAATGGAAAATAAGAAGTGAAAAAATTTCAAGGTGGAACTGTGCGCCCATGCACGCACAAACACATGCACACACATGTAACTACCAGAGCTTTGGGGGAGCTCTGATCCAGCTTTTCTGCACAAGTACTTAAAATAAATAGAAACCATCTGTGTCACGCCAGCAAGTTAGGTCATGGCGGCCCATCCCCACCAAGTTCAGGTCAAAGTTTGCTCTTCCTGTATTTCTGCCTGAGGGGGTACAGCAGTGAGCAACAATGAAGGGATGTTGAAAACTGGCTCCTTTCATTCTCATCATCACAATTTACATCTGTAAGACAGGAATTGCATGCATTTGCACATAGTTTTGGACATAAAATGCGGCAGCTTCTCAAACATTGACCCCTCAAACCCTCACTTTCTAACCAAGCTACTCTCCTTTCTTACCAACTGGCATTTTGTACAAACATACATTCCCAATAAACCTACCCTTGTCAATGTTATGAATATAATAATAGGACATACTGTAAAAAATACTAAGAAATGAAAAATTGGTGCTGAATATCAACTGAAGGCAAATATTTAAAAAAATTAATACATGTGAATAATTAATGCATAGTTTTCTTGTGTTTCAAAATAAAATTCTTTATTCTTTCCCACTTCACTGGCAGCAGGCACATTCTTACCCATATATACATACTGTCACCTACCCCTCTCTTCAGCCTACAGCTACAAATACTCACACACACAAAAAAATACATCAAGCCAACCCCACCGCCCACACACCCCTGCCTCACTTCCCCCAGAGTGGTATTGTGTTATTTAAAACAAGCTGATGTCAGAAAAATCTTTGTGATACTAAACATCGGCAATGAGAGTAGACAACTGTAAACAATAGGAGGCTATCAGACACATAGAACTACCCAGTTCCCAGGCATCAAGGGCTGAACACAAAAGGTCAGAGTGAAGACTGTAGGAGGAACTGAATTCAGGCTGCTGCTACCCTTGGGGTACATCCCCACCACAAGACATACAAAAAGCCAGGTTAACAACAGGCCAAGTCTTAAATAACTAATGCAGGCAACAACATAACCTACCTTAGGCACCAAAGAACACTGCTGGTTCATGGTGTCAGACATGTGTTCGGCTCCACAAGTTTGGTTAGAAGAATGTTTTCTGTTGATACATGCCTACATTTATCTGATCCTTGCACAGCCTCTCAAATTTGATGGCATAGAAGGAGTCTGCCAAATTGTGTCACGTTCACAGACCTAAGAAACCTTCCTCTCAATAGCATAAATATAACTTTCTATATACACCGAAAAGATCAATCAGTGCACAAAAATGTCATTTAGCAAAGTCTGATTCTTTACTCAAAATGAGTAAATGAATCAAAGTGCACTGCTATTATTTCTTTACTGCAAATACTAATAGCTATTATACACAGCCTGAGACTTGATTTTTTCTAAAGACAGGAATTTATAGCAATAAAAGTAAGTTTAGCATAAGAGCCAAGTTCAAAGGACATTTAAACTTCAAGGCAGTCACAAAGAACTATATAGGTTGTTAAACAAAACATATTTGCTTTTAACATATTGTTCCTCCTTAAAACTCACTTCTTTGGATTAGCTGCTCAACTGGCTTCTGTTGACATGCTTACTTTAACACCACTTTTCATTTACTGCTCTCTGACACACCCCTCAACTGACGCTTGTGTTGACTCCATGCACTTTGCAACCGATTTTCCTCGTGACTGAGGAGTTCAAATGAGATAAGTGTGTCTGAGCAGAACTGGACCAAATACATACAGTACCTGCATAAAACACACACACATATACATTGGATGCTCTGATCCTCCTGTGAGTATATTCTGTGTATTTTAAGGAACTCTACCATATACCTGGACAGAAAAGGAAACTTTCTATTCAAAATCAATTTGCATTTTAACAATTTCTTATAGTGAGTTACTGTATTTTTCATAGTAAGTATGAATTAGATCACCTTTCATCTGTTTGTAAAATACTTTCAGCAGTTAAAGAGTTTATTCTTGTCACATGAACCAACAGTTACAGAGGATTATTGTTTCAGTGTAAAAAAGGATTCTTCAGTTACAAGAAAAGAACATCTAATATGAATTGGAAAAATAAGCTTTGAAGATATTTTATATGTTGATATGAAGAGATTTCCCTCACTTATTTAAATCTTCTCATGTAATACAAACTTGGGACAATTATGATTTTTTTAGTGTCATATTGAGGAGGAAAACTATAAAATGTGAAAACAAATTTGCAGTCTTAAAACCAGATCCCTTTCATTGTCCATCTTCTTGTCCATCAGATGCAAAAAGCTCATTTCAGAACATGGACATCAAAAGCTTTCAATGTTTATTTTTAAATATATTGCAGCATTTCTTTCAGTTTTTTCTTCGCATTTCTTTCAGTTTTTTCTTCTTTATAGTCTGAATTTTCTGCCTCAATTAAGAGTTTATGTATGCAAAAAATGTAAAAGAGAGTTTCATGTGAGCTCTGATGGCACAGTGTACAGTGGCATCAATACTGCAATTTGCTACTTCACCAAAAACAGAGCCACCCCTTTCCGGAACACCTAACCCACTGTTCTGTGATGTTTGGGCCTATAGGATGATTATGAAGAAGTTTCCACCCCATCCAGGCACTGAACAGGTATTTTCATTCAATCGAAGCAAACCAAAAATGAAAACATAGATTGTACTGCAGCTTTATCCTTCTGTGGTGTTACGTATAATTTTCACTTGGAAGCAGACATAAAAAAGGCTTTAACTGCGTATGCAAGTTAGGTATATAAGGGCAATTGGAATCAGTTGCGCTTTATATCAAGCATGTGAGTGTTTTTGTATACAGGCTTCTCACATGATTCTGGTTTCCTGCAAACAGCATAGGGACTTTCCGATTGTGAAGTTACTCATTTTGATGTCTCTGACCACAGCTTCACTAAGAAAGAATTATCAATAGGTGAAACTAACTTTCACATTTTGAAGTTTATTCTTTTGTAAAAATGATAAAAATCCAATCCCAAAACTTCCTTTGGGTTTTAGAGGCTTTCGACAACAAGATGAGTGCTAAAAGTTAAGACCAATATAATCCTCCAAAAATGTTGTGAAAGATAACATACAATGGGTCTGTCTCTGACACTCAAGCACTGTCTGAGGCACATAAGCACATACAGATGCACAGAGACACTTACAAAAAAACAAACAATATGAAGCTCACACTCAGAGTCTGCGTTCCATCAAAACTTTGTGCACTCAAAAAATGCTGTAAATGTTTATACTCCATTACTGGCATGCAATGCTAACAGTTTAGAGAGGAACTGCGGCTAGGCAGGAAACCATGAGAATTGAGAACAAACTGTTGACTCTTTAACCCATAATAGACAAGGCCAGATACAGTTGTTTACATTTGGCTAGATTAGGACGAGATGGTTCATGGGCTCTGCTGAGAACATAAGTAACCTGCATGGTACAGCTGGATTTGCTCTCTGTGTGTCAAAGCATGTGTATGAGTGTGTGTGTGTGTATGTGTGTGTTTCAGGAGCTGTGAAGACATGAGAAACATGGTACAGTGTTCCTGTAGTGCGGTTAGATCCTTGTGGAAACAAAGCCAACATGGACATGGTGCTTCTGTGTCTCACATGAGCTTTATTTGTGGTAACACTGCCATTTTATGGTCACCTATCTCCAGAATGTTTTTTGTCCACAATGCATTGAAACATCTTGAAGGTATTGTCATTTCTTGGAGAGATCCGCAATGCCACAGTGCCCTGTGCGGGCCCCCTGCCCAGACTTGTTAAGGGGATTACTCACTGTGTATCAGGAAATAGCACCCTTCACGAGAGTAAACCGCAAGTTTGTTTTTGGCCGTTCACTGTACAGGCGTTTAAAACCGCAGACACACACAATGCAGGCCTCCCCCAGTGCCCCGAACAGGTAGAGACACACGGAATTTGTTTTGCCTATTTTTAGTGTACTGTTTAGGTTCCTCCACCTTTGTGCATTCCTCATGATGCTTCCCTGGGTTATAGGGGCCATTTCCTGTTTACAGCTGAGTTGCATATAAAATCCCTCTGTGATGCATTGTGTGCGTTTGGTCCGTGCCAAAGGAGTTGAAGAAAACAAATGCAAATAGTGTTTGAAAACTAAGCAACGTTAGGAAAATAACCACACCACGTCTAATGCTTACAATTGCATTACTCCTAGGCCCCACAATTGGGGCAATATCACCAGCTGTGATATTACTGTAGCAAAATTAGCAGGTAAATAAATGCAAGATGACCTGACAATGCAAGTTTTACACTAAGATGTTCTTTGAGAATAAGAGATGGCACAGTCTCATAACTTGTTGCCTTCTCTTCATCAACCTGCTATACCTAACAGGTAACACCTCTGTACTCACATCATATTATCATCTCTGAATCTCTGCACTGCACCTTCTCCCCAACTTTTCCAAAATTACTTTCTAGTTTTAAACTCAGTATTGCTTGAAGATACCAAAATATTTTTAAAAAATGTATGATTCTCCTTGGGGTCTTATAAAAAAAAAGTCTCATGGAAAAAAGGAAATGTAAATTTTGAATTAGAGCATGTTCTGTAATGTCAATGTCATATACATGATGCCGAGCTACTTACAATTATTTACCGGTTTTTACAGTTGGGTAATTTTTACTAAACCAATCCTGCTTAAAAGTATACCAGCAGGACCTGGTATGAACTTTCTGATTAAAAGGCAGTAAATCTAACCACTACCCTACCTATTGCCCTAGTTACTTCTGGTAAATACCGCTTAAGTATGACAAAAGTTTGCGGAATCTCAGACAGATACAGTCAAAAGGATGTTTTTTTTAAGCTATTGTTCTAATTTTATGTTTTGTTTGCACTGAGGCACCACATAAGGGTCAAAATGAAAGTTTTTACAAAAGAATTTGTAGAACTCATATTTTGATCAGAGTGACACGACTTAAAATGTGGTTTTTTCTTAGGTGCAGAGTTTTAGAAACAAGGCCATATTAACTCCCACATCTTTTACATTTGTATGAATCTAGGAACAGTAAATCGAGTAAACACAATACGCATGCATTTAATCATGATAATAAGGTAGAACTTCCAGTCAAACACACACCATCTAAACACAAGACACACTGCAAGAACCTGTGGTTAATCAGATAGAGGTGGAGTCCTTAGACATGAGACAGGTATGTGGTCATGGTGAACAGTTACTCTTTTGTCTAGTTGAGCTTTGACCAGTTGACCATGCCTTCAAATTTTGGAAATACTGTTCACATAACTCAGAAGCCTCTCTTAAAAGGTGTCTATATAAGTATATGAGATGTTTCTAGGTCTCTGAAATGTAGGGGAGACTCTGAATCAGGTTTACCAGAGTTTCAGTAAAGTTAGCTTGCATGTGCATGTGTCCCCATGAGTTAAATCGTACAACGTGTGCTCATTTTGGTTGGAGGAGGAGGCACACAAAGTAATAATCAAAATATGGCTTCCTCTTGTTTAGCTCAAAAACTGTGCGTGTGTGCAAAACATAAGCTCATGGCCTTTCAAAAGGAGATTAAGTAACCAACCTGGATATTTATGCCAGAGACCATAGACTGCAGTCCTGGAGCAAAAGAAAAGCTAAATGCATCAGTCTGCTTGTTACTCTTAATGTGCATTAGAGGGCTGAGTCTGTTTTAGTGAGTATAAAGTCAAGGGATGAGATGTTTAAATGAATGCTAAAATATATGAACATCGGGGCTGACCTTGGGGTCATATCACTGGAGTTAACAAAGAGAGGGGGTTGTTCTTTTTCTTTAGTTGAAGTGTAATGTTGCAATACATTACCCAGGGCAGCAGGCAGCATAGTAGTTACAGCTGCAGCCTTACACTCAAAAAACCCAAATTTGAACCATGCTCCTGCACCTTGATTCAGTAAACAATGTTGTTGTATAAATTGGTAAAGCACTATAAGTAGTGTCACTCTGCAAGCTGCTTTGGAGAGCTTCAGCTAAATGAAACAGTAAGTACCCAATTTGAAAACAGTGTGCAATATGTGCATCTACAAATCACCAAATGCAAATAATGTAATATCTCACTATGACATCATGGACAGAAGGAAAGAGGTTTAGGGTTAAATGTGAAAGGGCAGTGCTTCCTTAAATTCATTCTGCATCCAGTCACCTGCAGTTGAGCAACATTCTGCTGTTGGACTTACAGTGGAGAAAGGGGCTTTCTTTAAAACAGATACAACAGTTGCTTTTCACTGTTACTGATGGGAGGTAACACCTTCACGAGAGGTTTTGTACTTATAGTTTGCCATCACTAAAAGGAGCCTAACAAGAGCCGACTCTAGTTTACTTAAATAAAATAAAAGGTTCTTCAGAGGAGCTTCAACAGTCCATCTGGAAAAACTTTAAATGTTGTTCTGACATTCGGCCAACATGTCTTTATACTGGCTTCAAAAAAAGGAAAAAAAAAAATCCCACAAACTCTGTGTAGCTGAAACAGCTATTACTGTACACATACATAGGGATATTAAAATTACAGTGAGCCATCCAGTATTGCTTTATAAAAAAACAAGATGGGGGGGTATACATTTGACAGTCATTAAGAAGGAACAACAAATGCACTGAAAATCTCTTTGTGCACATCAACTTTTCAAAAGCTGAAATCACAACATATCAAAGGCATTTAAGAAGGCCTGCCAGGAAGTCATCCACACTGTGCCAAGTCCCACCATGTTTATTGTTCTATCCCAGTGAATGCAATTAATCACATTCTTCCCCTCCCATGCTGGAGGGTGTCCTGTGCTGACAGGCTCCCATGTCCTCAGGGCGGGCAGACAGGCTGGACGGGTCCTTGCGCTTGTCCATGTTAAGTGTTTCACATCAAGAGCCAACATCTTGCTCATCAGAGTGCATTGCTAGCGTACTGGTTGTTTAACCTGCATTTGTGTGCTTTTTAGCCTATTGCCGACAGGTAAATTGAGTGAAGTTACTATAAGAAAGGCCCAGAGCAGCTAAAAATTACAAATCCTTGCACCAGATTTAGCAAAACCTTGTACTTGCATGCATGAATTTACTGCTGACAAGTTGCACACACGTAATGCAATCCGCCTTACTTTAATGGATTTAGGCCTGACCGCAACTGACCAAGATGCAGACATCTGTTTACCTTTGTGCTGGCAGACTTCATTTAAACTACATTTAAAACACATTTAAATAAAGGTGAAATTGCTACAATACGTGCTAAATGTTAGAGTTCTCATTATGCAGCTGCAGTTATTTAGACCTAGCATAATGCTTATCTGCTTCCAAAGACTTTGTGTGTGTAAATACCCTATTGCTCAATTTATTTTGCTGCCTGTGCGTGTGAACATTTTTCACAACCCAGCTAGACAGGGACAGCAAGGACTGAAATACAGTACATTTTACTGGCAGACAAGTCCATAATGTTGCCAGTTCAAATGAACATTTAACAGGAAGTTTTTAAAACATTGCTTAAGCAATGTGATTCCTGCACAACTATTTACTGGCACACTGGCATCTCAGGTCATGTCCCTTGAGAGACTAAAGGTGGCAGAGACTACACCACCCAAAAAGACAACAAGACAGTATTATTTGTGCGAGCTGAAAAAACACATTTTCACAGCCTCCATAAAACAGAACCAGGAAAAGTTCCAGGAAGGAACATTAAAAAGGTCTTAATAATCCTCTTCAATAAAATAATGGTTTGTTAAATTGAACACAATGCGCACACTGTATCCACCAGGTGGAGGTTTTTAAGCTGCGAAACATATGTGTGCATTTGGAATCTTGAAGCTAACCAGAGGCACTGTATTGGATGTAAGCTTTCATAACACCGACTTGGCCAAACAAGTCTCCCCTCCACATGCCACACCCCACACCCGCACATGCACAAACTAGCATATGGACTTTTTCATTAGCTTAAGCTAAGTTCTCCATCGATCACCGTCATACATGTTCCCTTGCTCATGCCCCAAACAAGCTCCCCGGCCCTCTTCCATCCATAGCCTGCCTGGCCCCCAGACGTCCCAGGCTGGATATGGGCAAGGGGGATAAGTTTGCCACTGGTGCAGAAAACTGGGGCTAACAGCACAGCTGGTTGTACTTAGCTTGCGTTTTGTATGTTCAGGATGATATATGAAGGCAACACCCTGGATGTTAGAGGTGCAGAAATATACAGTATTTCTCCACACACACACACACACACACACACACACACACACACACACACACACTCCGTCTGGTACAGAATGTCCTTGGCTGCCTGCCAGAGAGTTAAGCACTCTCAGGCCTAGTCCTGCTTAGTCTTTTAACAACCATATTCCCCTTAACCAGAGCCAAGCTGTCAATAGCCTTCACTGTCACTGCATGCATGTTTGTGCATGTGCATGTGTTGGTGTGTGTTGTGTGCTCAGACAGAGGCCAAAATGTGTTATGAGAATGTCGGCATACTGTGAGAACCCAGATGTTTGCGCTCCATTCAGAGCATGGCCACCACCTACAGAAGAGGTATAATTGCAAATCAGCTGCAAGAACAATGGCATTACCAACAAGTGTCACATGCATCAACAGCATTTGAGGTTTATCTCCATTCAGATGGCTGCCTTTCCTTAAGGCTTTGACAGACTGCCAAGCTCACACCAGCAGAAACAGACATTATGTCACCCTGCCAACTGTTATATAATGCTGTTGGGGGTTTTATAGCCACAGGAACTGTCAAGGCTGAGAGGATGGTATTCCAACACCCAAGACACTTCCATACTGTAAAGAAAATTACTGGGGTCTTGACACAGGTTTTCCTCATTTGTGAAATTCTAACATCTAGACAGTTCATCCTGAAGTGTTGTTGAAGTGGGGCTATAATTTTGGGATCGCGATTCATAGGTCTGCTGGAATGTGATGACCCATATTGAGGACCTTTGAATTAATGTTGAATTGTTTGAATTAATGTTCCCAGAATGGTGGTGTGACAAGGAACCAGTCCTATAAAGGATCTTAACTATTACACCCCTCCCACCCAAGGTTCTTGTTTGGATTTTCACTTACAGAAACAGGGAACATGGAAGCGTTCACTACAGCAAATATAAAAAGTTAGTTCAATAAGTTAATGCAGAGACGATCTTTGTCTGGCTCAACGTGCACTCTTCTGTACATTGGCAGTACAGCAGGGCAGCAGGTGCACCGCTTCAAGTTCCTGGGAGTGCACATCACTAAGGACCTCTCCTGGACCAATAACACACCCCACCTTGTGAAAAAAGCACAACATCTCTACTATTTCGAGGAGACTGAAAAGAGCTGGACTTCCACCTTCCATCCTCACCAGCTCCTACAGATGTTCCAGGACCTCACTGCCTACCATCCAGACCACCTAAACAACATTTTTGGTCTGAGGGCCAAAACTACCAGGCTCAGGAAAAGCTTCCTACCACAGGCTGTCAGGCTTCTGAACTCAGAGCCGCTTGCTGATCATGACCACTGATCATGACCACCAGCTGTCTGCACATGTACAATTTATTTATATTATTTCACTACTGACATATATACATTCCTAGTTTGCATTTTTAAAGTTTTGTATTTATTAATCTTTAATGTATCTATAATATATTCATATTACATTTTATGCATGTATTTCTCCAAATTTTCTTTCTCTCTTCTGCACATTGTGGACCTGAGGAACTTTTTTTCCTCCCTTTCATACCTGCTGTATAAGGGTGTACAACAATAAACAATCCTTCATTCCTTTGCTAACAATCCAGCTTTTTTTTGTTCTTCATCAGCAGTGGGAAACCCAGCTGGTGTTTACATGTCTACACACACACGTTCACATTTTCATTTTCCCTGCCAGTAATTGCAGCTTTATTTGTGTTGCCTCTGTGCTTCCTGTTTTTTTTTTTTTGGGGGGGGGGGGGGGTTTAAAAAAAATTTTTTNAGCATTGCTGTATGCTGACTGTTTCATGTTAATGAGCATGTGCTCTCCAGGGAAGGGTCTCTGCATCTGTGTGCGTGTTGGGGGGGCAGGGGGTGGGGACTAGTTAGTTTCATTAATCTCTCTCAACATGCAAACAGTCAAAGCAGGACAAGTGGGGTGAAATTAGGTTTTTGGTTGCATACTGAACCCCACACAGGCTGCTACTTCATCCATCATACAGTACCTGAGTGCATGGAGTTTCAGCATGTAGTGCTGCTGCCTTGTAGCAGCTGTGCTGTTTGGGCATATGTTAGAATCCAACTCAGACTGTGTGGGGTTTGCATGTTCTCCTTTATACACATAGACTGGGAATGATTACAGCAATTTGTTCCTTTAGTAGGGATGGTTTTAAGCTCTGGTCTGAGCAGATGGATGAACTCTCTGTGTTTCCTATAAACATGTAATCCAGGTCACATGATATAGTCAAGGTCACAGATCTGGCTGGTCCACGGGGTAGGTCTGCTGACTTAAAGGCAAAATATGGTGAAAGATCTCTAGGTTGTGCGCTGCCCGTGGAGTGCTGAAGCTTCCCTTCCCTCCCATACTGCAGATGTACTCCTGTAGTATCCCGTGCTGTGTTCCCCTGGCACAAAGAACACAAGGTTCTATCTTTCATCTAGAGGGGGGTTTGAACTCCCTTATTAAGCAGTGGCTTAATAAAAGTCATATCAGATGACCTGGAACCATTCCATGAAGTTCAAATGCTCTCTGATCGCCAAACCCTGACAAGGAATTTCAAGGTCTTGTTTCACATTATAAGTATTTCACTAAACTTTGGTAGATATAGCAACAGCAGCAAATCTAATTCTTACAGACACCAGTTGAATACTCTCAACCAGGCAAAGCAAACAAATTTATGTAGGCTTGGCCATGATGGTAACCAAACCACATGGGGGAGCTCTGTCACTGCTGAAAACAGCTGACCACCTACTAAGGAAATGTGTACTTAACATGCTATAATATAATCTGTGTGCAAAAGAAAGAAGTAAAAGGCATAGGGACAGTGGACTACTCACTACCTCCCCAGTATGCCACTTTATAAATTAGACAAGTACAAATTATGGTGGGCTTTAACTGCATCATTTTAAAAAAGTAGTCAAAACAGCCAGAGATGTTGTGATTCAAAGTTCTTGCAAACTTTTTTCAAGTTTTGTTTTGCTCTTCTGATGGCTCAGCACCTTAAGCATTTTGCTGTTTTAACCATTTACAGGCATTAATTGTTTCCGTTCTGGGTATGTTGGAAAACAAGTTCAGACCAGTCACACAGGCACTCTTGCAAATGCTTGATCTGATACAAAGACAGCACTGACAATGTTTAGGCAGAATGATGTGATGGGTGACCTTACCTCTGATATTTGCACCTTCCCCAGAAATTCCCAGACTCAGCTATTGTTCAGAAAGATGAGATTCTTGATGGTACAGGTGGGAATACTGTCAAAGTTATTCTATATGCTTTGGCCTAGTATCATGAAAACATGTTTCTAGGACCACCACTCTCCACACAAGGGGGACCTAAAGCTGAAGACCCAAGATTGTCTTTTGTAACATCTGAGATCCATCTATTGCACTGTGCTACGCTTCTCCACAACAGCCTGCTGACTCTCCAGTGCTGTGGTTCAGGGGGTTAACACGCCTGAGGATCACTTTTCATGCCACAGCCAATTGCACAAATAGAGGTGCTGTTTATTTTCCCCTCTCCAAGTCCTAATCTAGCTGAGATTTGGCATAGTGGGGGTCTGACTTTTGAGCAAATTCAGAGCGCTAGCAACGTAATTCCCAGAAGGATCCCAACCTGTTTGGCACAGATTGTTTCACAGAGGCGCTTTCAATGCAAATTCCTTCCCTCTTGAAGTTAGAGAAACAGAAACAGCTCCCAGCCACAAAATTGCCAGGATGTAGCTGGTTTATGTGTAATAATGAGGCTCAATAAATAACATGCCAGCCTTTCCTCAGTTCCCTTCATTTCTCATTCTTTGTGTATGTTGCACATACAGTGAGGCTGAACACAGGCTTTCATGGAAGTTTGGGTGTGAGCAACCTGGACCGTCTGAGAGTACGTGTGTACTTGTGCGTATTCATATAGTGTATGCTTTCTGGATTATGAATATATGCAAATTCTCTGCATATTCTGCATGTGCATATATTCCATACATGTTTAGGTACTCTCTTATTGTGCAGAATGTGTACTTTACAGTGATTTGAAAAAATTCTATGGTTTTACCTTGTTATTGTTTTGTCAGTCCCACCGAGGTGACGTGGAAGGACCTTGTAAGTCCTATACATAAACAAATTTCTTTCACACATCAATGTGCTCAAATAGTTTAATAAGGAGAGAGTCAGAATTGCTTAAGTATGATGAAAGAAATAGATGTTTGTACATAAAATGGTTGTTACTAGTTATTGCTATTAAACTGGGCTCTACAAGCAACTGCCTCATGTGCAGCACTTTTTCACACAAGGCTTCTGTCAGCTGACTTATTTTTGGTTGAATAAATATTGACAAATTAAGTTCTATTAGATAAAATTTGTCATATGAGGTTAGATTTGTCTACTTGCACGACTTGGAGAGGATTAGAACAGGTTATTTGCTCGTCTATAAAACTAAAGATCTGAAAGACCACATATTTTCTTCTTCAGATCAGTGCACGTACCTCAAAATGCTCTGTTGCCGATTATACTAGAAATGTAGATACGGTGAGCAGTCATGCAAACCGGTGCCTTGTGTAGCAGTATCTGCATTGTATTACATTCCCAGTTCAACCAAAACTTCAACCACAATCCTTCCACAACTCACAACCCAAGGGATACATCAAAACTCAAAAAGGTGCAAAAAGCATCATTATCATAGTTATCATCATCATGAATTTTATTATCCATCAGTCCACAACTTGCACTTATAGTAAAGAAAAAAACAGCTTAAGGTTTCCTGTTACTCATTTCCAAATACATTATATCCACAAGCTCAGGTTTCTGTGTGTTTTGAAACAGAATCTGCTGTTGACTAGAGGTAACTCAACCTTTTGCAAAGATTTTAAAAACCTAAAATAGTGGAGGGGGTGTTGGCAGAGGGGCCAAAAGTTAGAGTTAGTTCTAAGTGTGCAGCTGTAAATAAGACTCTGGTTAGTCAATCCATAGCTGAAAGTAGCTGGGAAGGCATATACGTACTGGCTCATTGTTTTGCTACCAAACCTTAAAGTCTTCAGTTGGCATTTGACTTCTTCTGGTTCTTCGTGTGGCTAATTTATGAAAAAGGGAACACTTGACCTCCAAAGCATTTCACAGTCAAGAGCACTCAGCAAACAAGCAAGCAAATATCCCCTTTTTGCCAGGTGGCTGTGCAGGTAAATGTGTGCTCAAACACACCTGTGTCAATGCTAGGGACCACGCCTGCTTGATCCACATCTCTGCACCTAGTGAGCAAGCCACACATGTTCACTGTAGATGGCAGCCTACTTGCACACAACAAACTGAAACAGAGTGGCCATTTCCTCTGAGGTCAAAACTAGAGGAAACACGGTCTTCTCTGACTGTTGTGTATGAGTGGGGGTATGTGTGTTTGTGTGCACCTATGTTGGTTTGCATGTGCCACATTGGTGAGCAGGATCAAGCATCCAGCTTCTGAATGGAGACATCTGAAGGACATTCATAGGTCTAGGACTCCTTCCTTGAGATGGAGCTGGTATGTGCACTGTCCATTGAGTTGAACTTGTATATATTAGCAACAGGAGGCCTTGAATTTCATCAGTTACCTGGAATTATCCCAACTGTAACTGTACTGTTCATGCATCAAACATCAAACCCTGGCATTAAAGTTATCAGTACCCTGACTTCTTTGTGAAGGAGGTTTTGAATAAAACTATACTAGTTATAAAACTAATTATGAGATAAGTGTTTATGACTTCACAGAAAATCAAAAATCCCTCTTTTTCCCCCTCAGGTCATTCAATCATGTTTGGTATCAATGTGTTAAACATTCTCCACCCACTCTATGTTTTATGGATACTCCTCCCAGTGTGTAATATGTACTCCTTTTGATTCAAATCCACAGGCCATAGCCAATGGTCAATTTCAGCCATGTATCACAAATATCTGGTGAGGTTACATTTTAAAAAGGAAACAAAGACCATAGCGGTAGAATAAGGTTCTCCACCCAGATTCCGGTTATCTTTATACTTAAAACTTATGTATATCTCTATAATAATACTCATTGTCTACTGACTGCCTTTTTTAATCAGAGACAAGTTTGTTTGGTGTAAAAAAAACTGACATCAATCCTAACACCTGACCTTTCCTACCCCTTATAATCCCATCCAATACAAAACCTTAAACTCTTGAACCTTTTTTGATATTTGTACATTTTTGTCCCAAACTGATAGTACAAACATTAATCCTTTATTTAATTTCGCTCATGATTTTCAAGTCTTGACCAACAGGAGTCTATGACTAAGGTAGTAAGTTTCAGGGCCTTGATGCCTGACTCAGCAGGGCTGAATATTTCTGTCCTGTCTGTCACCCAATAACAACCCTGTCTGTCCTTATGCAACTCACTGGAAGGAGTTTCAGAATCACCACAGTCCAGCTGTGGAGCTTTGGGGAAATAAAAGAAACATGTGCGCACTGATGTGGGCAGTAACATTTGAAAAATACTTTTCACTACTACCAAATGGAAAACAAGTTACCTCATTGTACATGTGGAGGGGAAAAGCTTTGCGTCAAAACTGGTTGCTGGTTGGTATGAGGTGTGGACACAGAACCCAGATAAGATGAAATGCATGGCTATCTTCAGAGATCTACATTAGTGGTGCAATCCACACACTGGATTATTGAGAGTTAAAGTTGAAAAAAGTAAAAATGAACTTAAAATGTAATTAAAGATCTGAGAACAATCACATGCACCCCTGACAATAGTAAGTGACTTATGAGAAAGGACAGCTAAAAAACAAACATAGAATCCAGAAATCACTACAATAACAGATTCCTTCACCATTCACATGTTTTACCTTCAGTCATGGATGCCATAGCACAGAGCAGTAGTAGCAGCTGAATTAGCCCAGTGTGCTATGACTTAGACTTCATACAGTATACTGAGGAGAAAATAGAATGTGCCTGGTTTTCTTAGTGTGTCTCACTACCACACAGCACACTGCTGCAAAATTAGACTGTCTTCCAAGGCTCACGGAGTCACAAAGAGATTTGTATGCAGCCTCTGACGGTTTTGCTTCAAGCCTTTGTAATTGCCTTTAAAGCACATACTCATACACGAAATACGTGCATGGCGCACAAATCTCTTACAGTTTTGGGGTGGAGCAAAAAGAGAACGGTAATGTGAACTTGGAAACAAAGTAGTAGATTTTTTTCCCACAATGCGTTGTGGGGCAAAGGTACACAGGGGGGAAGTCACTGTGTGTCCACCAGAGAGGCAGGGAAAGAAATATATTTGTCCAGCATTAATCATTAACTGCAGCAGCCTATCCTTGGCAGACTGTCCTTCATTAGAATATTAACCAGCCAGTTTAGACAATGGCCCCAGTGTTCTCTTACTTATCTGGGTTTCTGCTGCCGGTGAGCCTACTGTCCTCATCTTTCCTCTGCTCTGTCCAGCCTCATTCCAATAAATAGCAAAAGTCAGGCCCAGAAAACAAACAAGGGGGCCCTCTCTTCTCTCCCATGCCATCACTGTCTACTCTCCTCTCTTGATGAGTCAAGTCTGAACCGTGAAGGCGTGCCAGCAGATATACGCTACAGCAAGTCACATTCACAATTCACTGGGAACAATCTATAGGTAGTCATAGAGACTTTGGGAGGGGCAGTAATTGTTGTTGTGGTACTACAAGGAGGCTTTTGTACTTCCTTTCACTCACCTGAGTATGTGTGTTGGGGTTTCATGCCAATGTCAAAGCTTGCAGGCTATGCAAGAGCTGGATTGGATTGATCAGACAGGCCCTTGTGGTGAAATTATCTTTGTGCATCGCTGACTTTTCCTTCGCCTGCTGCTGTCAATCAGCCAAAGAAATATGTTAGAAAGTGGAGGGATTGGACACATTTCTCTGGGTTTGGTGATTTGCACACAGAGGCAGAGTAAAGATCAAAGGACCTGCTGAAGTGCCCCTGTGGGACACAGTGCTTGTGGCCCTTTAACACTGCCCTGGGCTTCAAAGCAGCCCTTAATGGTGTGGACAACAGGTGGGCCTAGCACTGGAATTCCAGACAACTTGATCAATGAGAGGATAGAACCAATGCTCTACTCTCCAGATGCACTGATGTCCACTGATAAAGTAATGAAAAGAAGCTTCCTGATTCATAGTTACTACAGTGTCCCTGTGACTTCTCCCTAACTTTCACCCTTATTTGCCCCCTGCTCCTAACTTAGCAAACAACCTCACACCCAAGTCTCTACTTCCTACAGCCCAGGTACATCCACTGCACAAATTGTTTCCCCAGAACTCTGGGAAAGATAGCATAGATCCTGCTATCACTTGTAAGCTTAATAATCTGGTCTCATATCGAAACAATGTCAGCCACTCAGCCCTCCCATCTTCTCTGATCCATATCCTTCTCACCTTTGCAAGTGTGACACACAAATCAGGGTTGGACTCTGTTACAAACGTTCAGCATTACTTTCTACCTTGACTTGTGACTTGTATATCACTGTAATGGCGTTCCCAACATGCAAGACCTCAAATGGAATACATATGTATCACTAAACACTCCAATTCTGACTGGCCAGTTTGAAAATAGATAGTAACTAGTAAAGTACAGGACAAGACTATAACAATTAGGACTAGTGACATAAGAAGTGAATTCCTCACTGTAAACATACTAATGGACACTGAATGTCTAAGCCTGACATTTTCACCATTCATATAAGCTCAATTATAACATCCGCTCCTATTTTTTGTAGTCATATATTTTGGTTCCCATATGGTGTTTCATCTTCAATGTACACTGTGAAATTAAAGATTACTAAGCCTGCCAATCACGCCAACTAAAACCAACCAACAAACCAACAAACCAACAGGCCTCCCATCCTATTGTCAGAATTACATCACAGATTTACATTGAATGGTAACATTTGTTTTTAGTTGAATTGCTCTAAAAATTAAAATGATATTGTAGTGAAAACCTTCATCAGATGTTGAAATTGTTTAAGCAGCACCTCACCAAAATGCAGTTATTTGTTTTTTAAATATTGAACCATCTGCGGATCATCTGGGCACTTGTTTTTTTCTCTTCCTTCTCTGTTCTGGAAGCTGTGCTGGAATCTGCAGTCACACTGGAAACCAGGCACCCCTCCTAATCACTGTGTTTATGGGGTCTAATCACAGGCCTCCTTGCCTCTCCAGGCTGCTGATGGAGACTCTGCAGAGCATGAAGGGGGGGTGGGTTGTGAACCAGGGCACAGCTGTCCCCTGTGAACAACCCCCCACCAGTCTCCCTATCCCTCAACAAAGACCACCTTCAATAAGTGAGTACAAGACAGACAAACAAGCAACTAACTCTACAGCAGAAAAGAGACCAAAAAACAACAACAATCACCAAACAACGTGAAAATTGTCTCTCGAAATGCTCTCTTCACAAAATGACAGCCTCTTAATTATTATAATTATAAGTATTCTGCAGCTGAAAACAAGTGGGTTGCACACACGAATAGCGGCAGGGATTCTCTGGGTCTTTCCCTAAAAGGCCCCCACTGAGGGGAGCAGTATTATGTGGCAGGATTGAGTGCAATTCTGATCCCATCCTCACTATATGAAGGTGATGTAGACAACAGGAAATAAACCTCAGGTGAGGGATTATAGGTGTAGAGAGGTCATTGGTAGTTAGTACTGAAGAGAGGTGGGTCACCAGTAGTGACACCAGTAGAAAGAGGATGTGTTGCTTGCAATGCATGTGGAGTTTAGGCAGCTCATTTGTGATTACTGAGAAAACTACACTGACATTTATGACGCTATCATGAAAGTAGCACTGAGAAAAATGAAAAGTAATGAAGTCTTCAGACTGTGATTGTACTGATAAAAGTTATAGCAGGGTGGTGTTCATTGGAGGTAGTGTTGGATGTAGTAGGGACAGTACTTGTAGAAGAAAGTGGCTTCTGCACCTTATAAAAACAAGGCCATCACCCTAGTTCAGTCAAAAACAGATGAAAGCAGTAGTGGGATGGGGTGGGTGTCCACATGACATTGTGATGAGTTGCACTGCAGCAGAAGACAGCCACTCACTTCACATCACATCATGGTCTGGCCTGTATCAGCAAGGCACTGTGATAAGCTACATCTCACTGCCAGGGGCGGCACATTGACTGTATAACAGCACCAAATGGGAGGGACCTCACACTTCTACCAGCAGTGCATCAAACACGCCCTGAATATCATGCCCAGAATCCAGTAGGTATAACCCATCCTCCATGATAACAAATATCCCATCTGTTTGTAGGAAAGTAAGTCTACCCAATGAGCACAAGCAGGCCAATGACGATAGTGCTGAAGCAAAACTAAGGCTTACTAAAGACATTAATCTAAGCTAAGAAAATCAGATAAACTTCAATTAGATATTTAGAAAATCAGAAGGCTTCAGTCAAACACTAATCATTAAAATATTCCTGGCTAATTTGACTTAAAGTGACACTGATACATATCCACTTGGTTGTCATGTTGAAACTTCTATCCCATTTGGGACAACCAAATGAAGTCTAAACACAACAACCTTACTTTTTATTGCATTTTCTTTTGGAAAGCTCTTCAGATTCCTTTCCTCTTCATCTATATCCTAGATTTTGTCCTTGTGAAAGGGTAATTAATGTACACATACTTTGTATTTTCTACATCTGGTCCCAAAAGTGGTACTGCGGTCTGTTCAAACTGCTCATAGGTAGACTACTGTCCTGATACCTTAGGCTGCATTGTGTTTCTTATGACAATATATAATCATTATAATGGATGCAATATTCATCAAATAGATAGACACTGATTTTATTCAGGCTTTGCGCAATATTTATGGAGAAATGGCATTGAGTGTGGCATTGACTGAAGTCTGTTGTTTTTAGTAAAATATAAAGTGAGAAAACTGTAATTTATCTAAACAGTCATCATCATTCGTTTTGCCCTTCCTAGATCTGTGGGGTCTGTGTTCCAACCAATTAAAGCAGATTCTGCTCTGTTTCTCCGCTGCAAAGCACCGTCTGCCTGCTGTACTGTTTTGTCTTTGGCCGAGCCACAGAGATTTTCCGGATTGGTATTTCAAAGACCACAAAGTGGAACAACATGCCATTTGTCTTTGCTTCAGTACTGAGTAACCTCAGTTGAAAAAAAATGTTTTCAGGACCCTCTGCAGTCAGCACATGATTCCATGTTTGAAAAGACCACAATGTGGAAACCGCTATTTTTCTCTGTCCTTCCAATGTCTTGTTGCCTTGTTTATTTCCCGCAGGCCATCTATGGTAGAAGTTTACAGTGGCATGATACAGAACAAATGAGCTTGGCACACGAGAGCAACACAGGCAGATTTGAGTCAAGCCCATTCGACCATGCATGGGATCATCTGGTGAGGGCTGCAGAATAGCTTGGAAGCACCTCAAAGGCCTCTGATATATTCTAATCTCTACCAACACAGTCAAAAGGCTCTCCTCAGAGTCTTGTCCAAGACTCCCTTCTCTGCACTCTATCTTCAGTGTGTTCATCTTTCTCACTGAGGGCCACTCCTCTTTGATGGTACCTGGTACTGAAACCTCCACCCATGTTTTCACCAAGTCTACAATGTGAGCACATACAGCTTTCTCTCCAGTCTCTAGTGTATGACCTTCTTGTTACTGTAAACCTTTGTATTCATAGTGATGCCTTGTTACTCATTTCTTTGCCTAAACAGGGATATGATAGAGCTGAAAAATCCCCTGCTGGGACTGGAGCCTAAATCTTTTTGATCACAAGGATAGTTTTTTAACCAACACACCACATATAGGGAAGAGAGCACAGATCAGCTTGCAGAACCTAGAAGTAGCTCAAAGGGCTGTCACACACCCCAATCGTACCGTAATACCCATAAACAATCTCTGTTTCTCTCTCTCACACACACAGACACACACATACATGGTAGGGCAGTTTTCCACTATAGATCCATCCAACAAAATGCATCCCAAGTATTGCCCCTTTGTGTTTTGGCCAAATTACATTGCCCTCTCATTTAAAGTCTTGATTAATGACCCATTTTGCAAAGGAGAAATAAGCGAGCTTGGTAATACAAATCCCGGAATTTGAGCCATCACATGGTGCTAGGCCCAAGAAAACGTAATTCTCTATACTTACTGCCAAATCATAATAAACATAGCTAAATATCTGTACATGATGTTAGTAATTAGAGAGATGATGAAAAGTTATGTTTAACTTCATAATATGAACTTCATATTGCCACGTACTTATTCATTATCAGTAGCCACTTGTCCAGTGCAGTGCCATGACAATGAATTTTATATTGCATACTGAATTCAGAATTCTTAACTTGTTACTAAACAAGCCACTGTGAGTGGTATAACAGCACTGATGAAAATATGGACGTTTAAAACAAACTATTTCATGAATTATTTCCCAAAATATCCTGGAACATCTTTTTCCGGTTCAGAATTGCAACATTTTCTTGTATTTGCATAGCACTTAAGATAACTGTACGTGGTCAATTTCTTTATCTTACTTGTGATTAATGTTTATTTGGGTGCTCGAGGCTTGAAGCCTGTCTGGTTTATGATGATTCATCTGCCTGGTTAACTTGTCAATGATGTTTGTTAAATCCTAATGGGTAGACACTCACCAGTGCTGGTCTGGGATGAGGGCTGTCATGGCTGGGGGCAAGGGGAGCACCCTGATTGACCTCTGTTTAGATGTATACTGTTGATGTGATTGAGAGCTTGTGGCTTGTTGAGTGGGGTTGGGAATAGGCAATTGAAAGAGTGCAGGCCACAGGCCAGGTGACCAGATCTTTCCAATTCTTAAGTGCAAGATCAGTTTGTGGGGGTCTGACTTCCACAACAGATGTCCCTGGGCTATGGATGGCAAATGATCTGTATTTCACTGGATTTTCAAGTATGTGCCATCTTATTTGTATGTTTAATATGCCATGGTGATATATTTTCTACCACTTAGTCTACTAAATGCTTTTTCAGATCTTCAGATAATTTGAATATAAAATAAAAACCATTTTCAATAAACCCACAACCACACCCAAACAGCATTCTTGTAACTGCTATTGTAAAACTTCCATGAGCTTAATTTTGTACCTAGAGGTGTAATATCTCTTGAAGAGGATGTGGGTTGGCATTTTAATTGGCCAAAAAGACATCAAAGTCATAACACGTTCTCATTTATCTTGGTTTCTACTGCAAAACCAGTCTAAGCCATGCTATGTTCACAGCCACATGCCCGCAGCCAAGGGGGCTGAACTCCACCCACTCAGAAGCTCGGAGACCAAACAGCCTCATTTCATCATTAAAGGGTTTTGCAAGAGAAGTGTTGTCTGTGGAACAGTTGACCTGAACCAGTGGCAGGCAGTAAGTGAACAAGGATCCCCTATATTCCACATGTCCTCCATTGCTAAGCAGTGCCAGGCAGCTCTTCCAGGGTTTTGGCTCTTGCTTAAAAGAGACCCCCCACCTGCACCAAAAAAGGTTTCCATTATCCTTCTGTGCTTGTGTTTTGTACTAGACAATGGTAGTAGGAATTCAAATAGAACTTGGTTTACCTTTCCAGCTTTGGCAGTTTGCTGGAGGGAATGAATGACAACCAGTGCCATGATGTGTCTAGGAAGGTATTGTGTATTTATACACATTCTGGATAAAGGACAGCGCAAAACCACTTTACTGTAAAAAGTTTTGCTAAGGGTGCTGATGTCCCCTTCACACAATTTTACACAGAATGCAGCCAAAGGACCAGGAGAAGAACTTGCAGAGTTAACACACCACTGCCATACCAGGGACGGGGCTGTGTTTGGGTGTCTGTTGTCAAGACAGGAACTGACACAATGTCACCAGATGCACTCTCCTAATATGGCACGATTGGCTGTCGTCTTTCCTTAAAGGTCCTCTGAAACTTAAAGAGTGTCTCCCCCATCCCAGTCTGAGTCTGCTTCCAACATAGAGCAGGGTGGTGGAATGGCAGGCCACTGCCCGCCTGTGGGGGTAAACAAAGAACTGCTTTCAGGGGTGTCAGCTGCTAAGTATGGGGGCCCCAACAGCCAGGATGCCAGGGAGGTGGGCCAGAAAGTGGGGAAAATCCCACGGATGGGGTTCAGTCAGACAGTACGTGCCTTTCTGTGCATTCCAGGGTAGTTGTGTGGCTGGGGGGGTTTAATGCCCAGAAGTGCTTTTGCTTTTATCATATTACGTGCTGTTGCTGTCTCTGTCTCATTCAGGCAGTCATTATAACTCCACCATCAGATCTCCAAGGATGTTTCTATAACTTAAATAAATATGAAAGAATGTAAAAATGTTATCATTTAAAAGTCAGTAACATTAATATCATATATTAATATCATATGACATATGGCTATTTTTTCATGTCACTTCTAGCAGCCCTAGTTCATTGGATCATTGGGTGGGCAAAAAGGGCAAATTTATTAAAAGAGATTTTTCCAGTTTTGCTTATTTTGGATCTCAGCCATCAGGACTTCATATAATTAATAAATACTCAGAAGGGGGAACTGCAGTACTGCAAGCATAAACATTCAGTCCTCTGTGTCCCAGTGTGATTGATTCTGGACTGTGAGGACCTACTGAGAGGAATTTATAACCCAGGTTATAATAATTGAGGAGAGAGCCTTTATTTCCATAGCATATTACAGAGTGGCATCTCTGTTGCATAATGTTGTGTAAATGATACAACTTTTCATAAATACAACTTTTTCCATTGCTCATTTACAAGATTTACTGCATAATGATAAGATTGTGCAATTGGCGACAGTCACTGCTTTCCTGTTTTCTTACCATTTCTTGAAGCAAAAGATTTGTTTTGCTCGCTAGGCAAAACTTCAGCATTCCTTACCCTGTTAAGTCCATCAGCATGTCTTCACCTGAGCGTACATGTATTTGTTTACAGCTTTTAAGCCTTAGATAAGCAAAATCCATTGGATCTCACTCTAAATTAAGGTCAAATGTTGGGAAAGGAAGACAATTCCACAGCTTCAACTTCCTTAGAGAGGTCCTTTGAAGGTGACCTACTTTGCTTTTCGAACATTTCAGCTGTTCTCCAGCCCCCACCCCAGGCTGTACTACAGATCTTGGGTATTTTACTTTGTAACAGCCATCAGGCAAGGATGTGAACTTTAACCCACAGCCTTAACCCCATTGGCTTTCCTGTTTTGTCTGACCGTCAGCAAAATATTTTGTAACCCAAGAGTAAAATCTTAAACACTGTGCATCTAGCCATTCAAAGAAAACAAGAAGCACTTATACTGCCATGAACACAAACATTGCTAGCTGTATGTCAGGTACAGGTTCCTTTTACCTGACTTGTTATTTTTACTTAAATGAAGTAACAGTTTTGCAGTTTAGATATTATTCAGTCTGCACACCTTGCGATTTTCTTTTTTATGTGAATTTAAAAAAAGATGTATAGAAAATAAGTGTGGTACACGTATTTTCATCACACAGTCAAGGATGTCAGTCACCAAACAAGCATGAAATGGGTCATTTGTGGTTGTCTTCTTCGTGTGAATCTGTGGGAAAAAATGCATTAGGAAAATTTCATTTGAGTCAATGAGGGAACCAGTGTTTCTGAATAACCTTGATTTCACATCCCTGTCAGGCAGAGAGTTGAAAGGAGAGCCATTCTGATAATTTTTTATGATGAAACTGTCATGGGGCCAGCCAGAACAGTGCAATCTCTGATCTCTGACTGGACCATTGCCAGCAGTAACCAAGGCCTACGAAGGGGTAATGCTGTCCAACCCTGGTAGACAATGGGGTATTCTACTGATATGCCAATGAGAATGTGAAGTAGTTGTGGTGGTAGCAGGTGAGGAGGGATCCGAAGGCTCGACAAATGCTGGTACATGCACTACAGGACTAACTGGGGATAAGAGAGAGCCAAAGCTCTCTGTATGCTTGGTAACAAGTCCCACCTGTCACATAGCAGACACAGAGATTCACTGAAAAAGTCTTCGGCCTTTATAAGCTGCCCAGAGTATTCTCCTCTCTGCTGTATTTTTTGGAATCAGTGGATCCCCTTCAGGTGGATGGAGAATGGAACAACTCTCAGGTGAATTTCCTACCCCCAGAGTTTAAAGGTCAGACAAGAGGTAATGTAACTCAGAACACTGGCGCCACAGCACTATACAGATTAGATGGAGGGGATGGTGATGGGAGAGGGCAGCAGTGGGGAGTGGGGGTGAGGGTAGCTGAATGTTCATTTCCTGCTACCGGACCAGATGAACAGTGCAGATATCCATCGGCACCCCCAACCTGAGACATATAGCTCCAGCATACCCCACCTCCACTCACAGGTGACACAATGATGCTCTTTGAGTAACTGAGCCCCAAGTGGGATGGTGGCTTGGGAGACATCTGTGTCCATGCCTTAGTTAAGTGAACAACGGAAGCAGAAAATCTTACTGGCTTCATCTGATTCAAATTTTAGTCGTGTCTATGCTGAGTGCTGGAATGAGAGTGTGCTGACATCAATCTTGCAGCTCCACCCCAGTGACCCACCGAGAGGGCTGGTCACCCCTCTAAAAACGAATATCATTACCAAGCGTGTCTATGCAGTGTTCTTTTGTGACCTGGCCTCAAGGGCTTGCCACAAAAACAACATCTGGTAATGATTTTGATCTGGCAATCAGCAATGTAGCTCTCTGAGGACCCCTGTGGAGCCAAAGCTTTAGAAGAGCAGCACAAGGCCATTAATTGTGCAGGATCTTTGAGCCTAATTACCTTAATTAGTTTGATTAAAGTTGAATTAGGAGTAAAGGTGGTAAGAGTGCAAACCCTGTAAATTAAACCTTTGCCCTCTTACTTCTCTGATCCATAAGACGAATCAAATCCCTGATGGGTCCTTTGAAAACAGCATTATTTTTAATTTGTTGGGTTAGCTCATTGTGCAGGAGAAGCGGTGCTTCTATGAATGTTAACCCATAAAACTTCAGTACCTGTTATAACGTTTATTTGCAGGACAGTAGATAAGCAGCAAGCATAGTGAACTTTTTATGCATGAAAAGAATAAACTGGGGTAGGAGCTGAGGTTCAGAAAGTTTTTTAGAGTTTGCTTCTGCTGTGGGACTGCAAAGTTTCCACAGGTCTTTTAGGGTAGGAGTCTTTTATTGCCCACTAAATGCTCTCCAGTAGGAGGGGCACTGTCAGGGGGGTGGGGTGAATGGATCGGTAAGTGATGAGATTCTTCAGCTGAAGTGAAGCCATGACAGCAGCTGACCTGGGGGATGTTTGGGGTCATCTCGGCCACAGGGTTCCGCGAGTGAGGCCTGAGACTGACCAGCAGTCGTGTTGACCTTTCAGGACCCACTTCAGCCCCCTCCTTGCAGAAGCAGGTCTAACATGTTCACCCAGGACCGAGTGCTGAAGGGGTCAGGGGGTAGGCTCACTCAGCACATGGAAGGAATAACAAGGGCCTGTTTTCTATAATTCCAGAAGCAATATTTATGGGCTCACGCACTGAATGGGGTTTTTCTACTGGGCCATTTGGGGTCTTACCTTTCAGGAAGGAAGATCTGTAAAGCAAACTGCACAGATTCACCTTCACATCACTTGCACAAGTGAAGAAAATGACAGATACACATGTTTTGAACGAACCCTTGTGTCCTGTAGTCTCTGGTGTTAAAGGGAGCAAGTAAAATTGAGCGATAAGGTGGCGAAAAGTTTCAGAAGCTCTCTTGAACCAGCACTGAACAGGATCTAGTTTTGTCAGTGTTACATTCTACGGTGAAAGATTTCATTGTCATATTACCCTGTACACATAGCTTTTGCCTCCCAATTGTGTACTGAAAAGATGACCTCCAAAAAAAAGCTTCTTACAGCATAGATGTTTCTTATCAATGATCATATGGGGGAAGTAAACAAAACTGAACATCTCAGAGTATGGACTCTGCTGGATTGTAATTAGGATAGGTCTACCAGTTCCCATATATGGAACTGGCCAAAGAGAAGAACAACTTTTCAGGTAGATCTGGTGAGGGGTTGTAGTCATTAAAGCCATGCATAGATTGTCAGTTCCTATGGGGACACCAGAAGAACTGCTTAGTCAGTCAAGCTCAGTCATAAGAACAAGAATAACAAAACAAGGCATGCTCAAGCAAGGCAAACCTCAGCTGCTAATGGGCTGTTAATGAGTCTTGTGACCGATTTTCTTCCAGTTCATCAACCTATCATTTTTTCCAGAGCTCAGATCAAGTCCCTTACACAGCCATTGTTACTCTTCTATCATCTTCCTCCTGTAACACAGTGCATTTCCTAGCTACAGTTAAATTCACTTCCCTTTTTTCTATTTGTGTCCATGGGGGTAGAACAGATGGGTCTCTGTGTTCCTTAAAGAAGAGGTCTCTCTTAAATCAATACTTTGCACTCCTCCTCATTTATGTGGTTCTCTCTCCCTCCCTCACTATCTCTCTCTATCTCTTTTGCACTAGGCAAACCAGTCCTGCAAGGGGTCATGTGGTTACCATAACAAAGATGGACAGACCTCCTCTAGCTCCCTGATAAGGTTTGAAACTGTCCATCTTCAGTTTCTTTGTGTTTGCTTTTCTTGTGCCAGAGTTTGTGCTGTCCAGAAGTCCTCAAAGATTTGCTTTCTGCTGTTTATCCACTTCTTGGATTGAATGGAAAAAGCAATGACTGTTTTTGTTAGACAACATCTCATTCCAACTTGATGGTGCCTGGACAGAGTATGTCTTTATGTAACATTATTATTTATTACTTTGTTTCTTATCCAACATAGCCAGCTCAGAATGCAGCTCAAAATTTCTCACATAACTTGCAAAAGATCCAGTTGGGTAAAGATAATTTTAAGAACCTCTCCTGACTACTGACACATGAACTAACTCCTTTACAATGCATTCTGCAGCAGACGCTGAGAGATTTTTCTTCTTGCAAATTGCTAGCCCTGGCTAACATAATGCTGGCATAGTCTAGGGTGACATCTGTTCAAGACATCAGCACTATCTTTGGGGCCTTTTGGAGATTTTTCAGCTGGACAGAAAGATCCCCTGAAACCCATCATAACAACATCTGGAGACTCTGGGGTGTTTCTCCCACTCAGATCATTCTTCCACTCAGTAGGAGTAATGTGACCGCTGGAGTAAGGTGAAGAGCAGTGGGGGCTTGGCTGCCCTGGAAGGTGTGTTAAGAGGACGTCCTGGGCAAAAAAAGCTGCGAGGTAGATATCCTGAAAAGAGAGCATTCCTCCACTGACAGAGCCCAGGTTCCATAGAGTTCCATTACTAAGGCAACCACAACTACACACTGGAGCCACGCTGAATGGTTGAATGGTTAATCAGTTAGCCTTCCATCCTCCAAAACACACACAGGCACAGTTCTATATGTAGCTAAAGTTTCTATGTTGCCCTAAGTTTTTATACCAAATTGATAACCCTGTTTTTGGTTATTTTCCAAAGCTTGATGACTGGCTTAGTACTGGGTATATATTATTTTCTGATTCCCTAATAACTGCAGTTTGCTCACTGGGAGCTTTGTTCATCTGTATGCATCTGAAAAAAGTAAAACAAAATGTCAGATTATTAAACCTGAACTTCATCTGCAGTATAGCTACAACCAAACACACACACACACACACACACGCACACACGCACACACATGCACACACACACTCTTACACCTATCTTGGATGCTTTGTTTCCTAATCCCCTTCCCCCCATTAAAAAAATAACTCTCCACTTCAGTGACCCTGTGTCCATCAGTCCCACAGCTTCAGTAACTTGAGCACAGGGGCAACGGGATCCCACAGGGCAGTCAGACCATCTCCATAGCAATGCAGAGGGGATTAGCACAAATGAAGGAAAAGAGGGGAGTCTCCTTCTCCCTGCATTTCCATTAAATTAATCCCGATCAGCCTCATCAGGCAAAGCATACCAAAAATGACTTTGGGAAAAGTGAAAAGAATGTTAGCTTGAATAAGCTTGCATTTCAGTTGGACTTCAGAAAAGAAACAAAAAGGTCTTTTGCTGCAAAGATAAAGGGGCAAGGCAGGCTGTCCCACTGTAATCTTTCTTTGACATAAACACGAAGTCGTGCTCACCAATTTTTGGTCACTCTTACTAAATAAGCCATAGACTACCATTTCCAACCGACTGCACAATGTGTTCAGGACCCCCAGTCCACAGAACTGTGACACCAACTTGCTAAGCCAAATTACAATTTCTTCATGTCTAAAACAAATTGCGATCTTAAACAGAGTTCCTATTTGGGCATTCTCATTTGCTTCCTAGGACAAATTGATCAGTTTCAGGAGGAATTAAAATGGACCTTGTGTTTCTGTAGAGGCTGTATATATGGGTTGGGGGGGGGGGGTGTTTATAAAAAACACAGTGTCAAGCACAAACAGTAGAGAGAAGGAAGCAGCCAAAGCCAATAACTGCTTTCCCCAGGACAGGGGAGTGACAGCTGCAGGGAAGTGACTAATCCAGGGGAAGAGCTAAGATGACTAGAAATTCATATTCCTTTGTTTAAAACCATCTGAGCATCGGGTGAAATGCTGAAATAATTCTGTTTAACAAATAAAAATGATGCTGAAAAGGGTCATATTTGGTCAAAAGTGCATAGTAAATTCGAGGAACCTCAGTTAAATGTCTGTAACTTTTGTTACTCTCTTGTTACCGGTTTGTGAATGCACATTAATATGTCATTACAGTATTTCTTCTATTTGGAATGTACTTTCATGGCTATAACTTACCATAGATAGGTATCAACAAGAGCAAAGGATACCTGTGTTTGTGTAGGTAGTTTGTGAGTAACTTGTCAAAGGTCAGCTGCATGGCAACGAAGCTAAAGTGACCACTTAGGGTTGCCCCACATTAGTGTATTTAGAATTTGACATGTGAGTCTGCCGCAAATCTTATTTGAGCAGAACAAACTTCTAGCAGAGTCTGTTTTAATGCTTCCTACCACTCTAAATATGTTGTGTGTTTAGATGATAACAGACCAACCACTTGACACACCAACACTGTCTGCATCTGTTTAATGAAAAATGATGATACAAAACATACATTCGGTTGTATAGATTCCAGAGTATGGTTAATCTATGGAGGTATTTTCTTAGCAAAGGTTGCATCCTGTCCAGTGGCTCAATGTATGAAAATATTTAGAACAATGGGAAAGGATTTACGAAGTATGAACAACTGGACAGAGGGACACCCTGGTTACTGTTAACTTTTATTTCAGATTTTGAAAAGAAAATGAAAATAATTCTCTGTGGAATGTATATCTTCCATTATAGCGTGTTTCATGGAAGCACTGCCAAGTGGCATATGTAAACAGGGTTTTCTCCATATGGTTCTTGAGGAAAAGAACATATAACACCACGTGAACGTGTGATTTCTCAGGGGAGACAGAAACGCTGACATGAACGGAAAGAGGAAGGCGTGCAGCAGCATGTGTCATTGTCAGTCTGGTTTTAATCTGCAGTACTTTTCCTGCCTCTTGTTCCCACAATCCAAAATGTTAATTGATAAGAACAGGGACCATGTATATAATGTCTCCCTAACTAACATGAAAACAGAAAAGAGTTTAAAAGAAAGGGTAGTGAAGAGAATGGTGAGGTTCCTTTTAACAATGTTGGGCAAAGGGGGGTTACAATGTTGAATCAGCACCTTCAGCTCTTCTGAGACCCCTGCTTAGTTTTCAGCATTCCCCAGACCCCCTTTGCTGACAGGAAACGGTCTGCGCACACCTCAGAGTTATGTGCAGGGTCCTGGTCTGTCAGTACACAAACACACACAACCCTTAAAAGTTTTGCCCTTTCCTTTTCTGCTGCACACCACACCCTGGAATGAAATCATATTTCAATGTAATATGATTTATACTTCTGTATGGAGCAAAGGCTAATGGCCCTTCATGATGTTACTGTCCTTGGCATCTGGAAGTTGACATCACATTTCTGTGTTCCAAAATGCATAATGACCAGGACTGGGATGCCTCAGCCAACTTTATTCCTTTTTAAACCCCCCCCACAAAAAAAACAAATCTTATGTAACCAAACCCACTTGCTTTCCTGTAGTTTTAGACCATGGGAATAAAACCATCTACCCATTTCCCCAGGGAGATAAAATCAGCACAGCCTTGAACAATGAGCCTTTTCACTGTAAAGCCAACTCAAGTCTCAGAGCACACAAAAGGATTGTTCCAGATGAGCACAGAACAGTTCAAGAGGGCTTTTTTAACACTGATAAGAGTAAAAAAGGAATAAATTCTTCATCACATCAAGGTAGAAATCAAGAGTTTATTAAAGCATCTTAACAGTAGTGCACTTATGGGTGAATCATTGCTTCCAAAAATGTTGCTTTCTGTCTTCAGCTCAGTTCAGAATGGTTGNGTCTTACAGTAAGACAGTAGTGCACTTATGGGTGAATCATTGCTTCCAAAAATGTTGCTTTCTGTCTTCAGCTCAGTTCAGAATGGTTGCAATATCTAATTGTTTTGCAGTGTAAATTTGAACTCAATAAAGGGAAAAGTAGAAAGAATAAGGCAGCAATAACTAGCTCCAAAGAACTTGAGCCATAGAGTTTGGAGAACTGCAAACAACAATGTAGAATTTTCAAAGATCCTGCATTACCCTCCACTTAATGTGGTTTAGGTCTCTCCCATGTCCATTTTATTTCAGCAAGGCAGAAAGGAGTTCCCTGAGACATGGGGTGGTATGCAGGGCAGGGACTCAGTACTAAATGGGCCTATTGTAGGGTTCCCGCTGTCAGGCAGCAGAGCTACCATCCCTAGGGTCATCTTCGTTCTACCACACCCATTCCCGCTTTCATATGCTAAAGCATCATAATAGCCTGGACATTCACCCTCTTGCCACCCCCAATCCACTATCCTGGCAACCGTGACTGCCCCGAGCAACCTGCTTCTGCCCTGCTGCACCAGCCTGGGCAACTGCTTTTGCCTCTGCATGAAGTGGCCCTAGGATCAACACGGGACAGAACAATAAGTCAATGGATGGGAAAACGAGACGGGAACCTGCATTGTTTCTCTCGCGTCCCTTTACTCACTCTCTCACTCTCTCTCTCTTTCTCTCTCTCTCTCTCTCTCTCTCTCTCTCACACACACACACACTCACACACACACACACTCCAAGTGGGACATTGGACTGAGTGTGCTGTCAGCAGGGCAGCACACAGATCCAAGGCCAGCTAAATTAAAATCATCTTTTATTCTCCCATTAATTAGCATTTGTATTCATCTCTGGTGGCTTAAATTTATGCCACCACATACAACTCAGCAGTGTTCCTCTCGCTTAGTTGGAAAGCTCTTTTGCCACATGGTTTTGTAGTAAGGAGTACATGAATAAACATTACTTCTTTATGAAATGCAATGCTTTTACATACTTAGGAAAAGTAAACTTCACACAAGAGGAACTGCTGGCATTAAGATTTTTATTGAATTCTGAATTGTTCCAAAATATTTGAATATTCTACCTTTATAGGAAGTTTCCAAGATTTCTAGATTTGAAAAAGTTAAACATTTGAGCAAATTTGTAGAGACTGCTAAGTGCTGGTTTCTCCAAGTGTTACTTCCAAAATGAGTAATAGCAACAGTTCACATTTCCTTTTTTAAAAAAATCTGAAGATGACATGAAAAATATAAGTAATTCTCTTTAACAAATAAAAAAAAGTTGAAATGGAGTCAGAGTATTTCTTCTATTTGGAATGCATTTTCCTGGCAATAACTTGCCATAAACAGGTATCAAAAAGAGCAAAGGTTACCTGTGTTTGTGCAAGGACTTTGTGATCAACTTTTTAAAGGTCAGCTGCATGGCAAAGAAGCAAATGTTTTTTAAGTTGTTTTCATTCCCATTAATAGCATAGGCTAGCAGTTAGAGAGCAGGTACAATTACAGCAAATAAAACCATTAAGAACCTATAATGCTCCTGATTTGCAAAGTACCAAGCATCTATTGATCTATTAATACAGGTTGTATTTGGCTTTATATTTTAGCATTTGAATGGAATCTAAATAAAATGGATTTGAAATATGCTCGTTTTTTTCTCAGTAAAGCAAAGCACCCCATAAATTTTGTTTGTGTTGCTCTGATTAATTCCTGCCCCTTTTGCTGTGCACAAACTCACCTATATCAAAGCACCTTTTTAAGTAGATTCATCTTGATTTATGGCCTTAAGTGGTTGCGCCATGTCCTCATGTCCTCGAGGAGATGCCAAATATTGAAATATGGAGGCACAGAAAGTGGGCTTAAGTCAAGACTTGCAGAAAATTAAAATGTTCCTGAAGTGTAAAGAGACCAGTTAGGGTTGGTCCACAGTACTTTGTTTGGAATTTCACATTAGAATCTGTCATAAATCTTATATGAGAAGAACAAGCTTCTTGCAGAGATGCAGTTGTAAAGCTCCCTACCAATCTGAATATGTCATGGGTTTAGATGATAACAGGCCAACCACTTGGCACACCAACACAGTCTGCACCTACTTTATGACAAATGGTACAACACACACAGTAAAATCAGCAATAACAAACAGTTTGAAAACAAGGCCACACAAATTTTCTGATGAAGGGTATCTGAAGGGGATCTGATAGACAGTTAAAAAATCATTTACTAAATAATTTTAACCAGGTTTTGTGGTTTAGAGACAATTAAAAGGATCTCTTGGTATGCCTTTTTAAAATATTGTATATTTCATGTACTTCAAATCACATTTCTTAGTCTCACGTTCTTCATTGTGAACCGTGTTGTGGGATCGATGTCAAGAAAAGGTCCAAAATGGGAGCAGAGGGAAGAATTTATTTCTTTTTTTAACCAAAGGGCAAATATGATGACGAGATAATGACTATGTCTATTAACTGTTAAACAAGGGATTCAAACATAATTCTATAACTACACTTTGCCTAAATTTATTTTTAGAGATGCACACATTTCTTTTCCTATTATTTAGGGTTCATGACATTGACACATTTCTTCCAAGGAGGGAATTACAACACTGTTACCAAAACAATGAACCTACAAGTCTACAGTTATGTTACACCTTAAAAATAATGCATGTATATTATGTGTATGTATTCATATATGTTCATATAAACACATATATATACATATTCCTATAAGCATCACATCCACACTACCTCATGTTTCTGTGATGATTTATTGTTGAATATTAATCTTTCAGAAAAGGGATTTCTTTAGAGAACTTGTCAGGTTACACAGGTGGATCTACACCTATCAGTTCCTTAGGATCTTTGTCCTGTGCTGTCTGTGAGACTCAGGAAGATTTGATAGTCATTCCCTCTTAGAGTAGCTTTAAGTTCTCATATTTAAAAGCCAAGTTGTAGGTATCTCACATAACTGATTATAGGACTGTCTCACATTTTGGAGGTTTCTCTTATTCTGCTCTTTGAGGGCTGCTATAGACTGATGACCTTCTTTACTGAGGCAGTTTAGGATATGTCACATAAAAAGGGTGTATTGGTTGCCCCCATTTGCAGCGATTTAGAATCTCTCATCTATGAGCAACACAGCCTGGTCTGGTCAGTTGCACTCCTGCCTACCGTTGTCATGGTGCTGTGGTTTATGTGGTTCATCAGTTAGCAGATCTGCTTGCTCCATTGGTGATGGCAACTGGCCTTGCAGCACTTAGTGGTGTTTGCAAAGAATATGCTGGTGTATTTCTGAGACATGGGTAGGTTGTGGGGAGAAGGAGGCAGAGATCATGAAGTGGTTTCCAGGAGATCTAGACCCCACTACTCCCCATCAACCCCTCTACTCCTGCCCCACCCTAATAAGCTTGTGGTGGGGTGACCTTGCTTTGGCTTTTGGAACGGAGGCCACAGTGAAACACATAAACCACTTTCCCATGGCCCAACAGTCACAGACCTGTCATTACAGTTAATATCCTAGAATATATACCCTATGTCTTTGCTGAAACAGGGGATTTTACCCACACCACAAATAACACAGGATACCTAATATCCCGCTCTATGTGCAAAGACATTACAGAATTTTACTGCATAACTACTCTCATAGATGTGTCATCCTCCTAAAAAAGCTACCAGAATTTTAACAAATAGCATTCAGTATATCTAGTCTCTTTCTACAGAGAAAAAACATTTTGGATTAATTTCCCAAGACTGATAACATTATTACTGAGATGACATCCAGGTTCTCTTCAAAGTGCTGGTTGTTTAGATTAGGGAAAGATTGTCTTCATTGCATAATTGCACTATTATACATAATAGAAAAGGACTTACAGTGTATACAAGCTGGGTTTAAGGAGATGCATACAGTAGAAATAGGGTTCAAAGTGCTGCTGGTGGTGGTTGGGGGGAGTGGGTAAAGCCCAGCAGACTGGATAATGCATATCCCGAGACCTCTGAGGCAGTTCGTTCTGGAACCAGTGCTGATAACAGTCCTGGTCCATGAATCCCATCTCTGTTTTGAGCGTCTGAGTCACCTTTCCTCATCCCTGCTGTTTAGTTGCACTGTGTGAGAAAGTGGTGGGCGAGTGTGTGTTGGGTTATATTCTTCCATTACCGTGCATGCTCGTATTATTATTAGTCTGTTTAGAGCATACAGAGAGTTGGAATAATGCAATACTGTCATGGAAAGTTCAGACTACAGGGACAAAAGAGAATATTTACCCATACAGAATGTGGGGGTAGAGAGTACAGTTGCTAAATTCATCCAGGCCTGATACAGATAGCTGAGTTTAGAGACAAAGCCATACTTGTGGACTATAATGAAGCAAAGCAAAGGGCTTCAGCCCTTGACCTCCATTGGTCTTTGCTGCTTTCTGTTATTTTCTGGATACAGTATGGCTAAGCTGAGTAGCGTTTGCTCTTCAATCATATACTAGCACACAACTCCTGTCATCGTAGTTAACTGTTTCTGCATATCAAAACAATGTGCTGTCCAAAAGACATAATATGGAAACCAGATTGGTGAGCAGTCTAATCTAAACCACTAGGTACCATTAGAAAAGAAGAATACGGAGAACAGAAGGGTATGCTTCATTACTCCAAACCGAACAGAGCAGTTTTTCTCCAAATTTGCGTAAGTGTAACTGTAACTCCTCGCTTTTGTTTTTGAAATTGCAGCTAATTAGGAAGATTACATCATTTGACATGCACACAGGTTCACATTGCTTTAACACTCTTCTGTGACAATGTTAAAACTCTCACTTTTGACAGCCTGTTAATTACAAAGGGATGAAGTGTAGAAAGCTCTCTAACTAAATGCACATGTTTCAAGATTGTAGCTACATCCTCAATAGCACTTACATAACATGCACTCAGGACCAGAGGTTCTAGAGGATCTGGCGAGGCAGCAGGACTAATCAGGAAGAACGGAACTCATTACGGACCATCAGTGATCCTCTCAGGCAACGCACAACAAGATGTCCGGACTAGAGAGGTGAATGGGTGCTGTGAGGGTGGGGGTGCACAATACTTGAACCCACATAGGGTTTAGGGTGCAGCTGCCAAAACACAGCCACTCCAGAGTGCAGCACAGTTTATTTATAAAGATCCCCATGTGGACCAGTGCTGCGTGCTAGCTGCCTCAGGCCATACCGCGCACTCTGCCAGGTATGTGTCAAGGCCTGTCCTACTTCTCTTGCCTGTCATGAGGCTGCCTACTGCCCTTGTCTTTTCCAAACCTGAGCCCCTAGCCCTTTAAAGTAACTAACCTCCTTGCCTGCCTGATGGATAACCTCCCCTCCGGAAACATGACTCTAATTAAATGTCATTATTTTTGCATCACATATTTGGCTCTAAAATAAGCATGAGTTGGTCTCCATCGGGACTCACATTTAAGCAGACTTTAGGAGGGTCAAAAGTTCCATCAGTGAGAGTTCTACAAATGTCTGCTGGTTAGCATTACTAAAGTACTCCTCCAACAGTTTTCTGAGAAGTTCCGCAATGGGGACCTGCTCCACCCTCTCCCTTAATGAATTACTCGGGCTAATGACTTGAAAGATGGGTCTAGAACTCCTTAAGCTCAACATTTGCGTTCTGATTACGCCTCGTGACACAATCTATTTGTTCCAGGCCTCATTTACTTTAAGCACAAACAATTTCTTCAGTCAAAGTAGACAAATGGCAAAATAAATAATTACTATGGTATAAAGACAAAGAATTTTTCTTGTCAGACAAAGAAACTCATCTATAGATGTTTCTTTTTTCATGGGGCGTGGTTCATGAAGTCCCACAAAAAGACACACAGCTTTGTGAAACAAGCACTGAATGAGAAGAAAAATCAGTTTGCTGTCAAAAACATATCTCTGAAGAATATTGATTTCTGATCATTTTAATCATGAAACTCACAGGACTGATGGTTTAGTACTTTTCATTGTGTAATGCAAAACACAAGAAGACAAAAAAAAGTGAACAGATGATCACAAGATTCTAACGAATAGTTGTGGATTCTCCTCAAAATTATCCCTTTGCCAACGCTGCTTCATTTGTGTATACTTCAAATGTGGTCCTGCCACACAAACAGTGAGCTTCCTAACTGTTCAGGCTTACTGCATAACAGCTATAATTTTTCATGTCATAAATCTGTAAATGTGGAAATGGAGGGAAAAAAATGGAAAAGTTTTTTTTTTTTTTTTTTTTTTACAAAGTCGAGCGTTAGAGACTGATGAATGGGTCTCTATCAGCAACCTGATAAACCTGGTTTTGTATTCCAAGCTTGATTGATACCAAAATGTACATTGTGTCTGATGCACCACATTCCCCGAAGCAATATGTGTCAGTGTATTTGCTGGGGAATAAAGGAGAGACTGGAGGGGGTTAACTGTCAAAGATTACCAGGGTGACTGAGGAATAACGAAAAGGCCTCAACTAGTAGTGTAATTCCTCCATCTTCTTGCTCCACTAACTAACCCCCATCAACCAAAATATATGTGTACCCCCGTACCCTTTTCCACCGTTCTGCTTCTTCCTTCCTTAGCCTGCCACCTTCACCTCCACATTTCTATGAGGCAGACAGCCATCCTAAAGGAAACTATTCCAGTCTTAATATTTGTGACCACGGTTCAGTGTCCGTGAATTCATGTTGTAATTTCATGTTATGTATTGTGGCTCAAAATGTATAAACCCACGTGTATCCAGTTTCACCACCAGTGTGCTATTCCACACTGCCAACATTCTGTGCAAATGGAAAATTGATGGGTTTGTTTTTGTTTAAGTCCTTTATTTTTGTTTTGTATTTGCCATTTAGTGGTGCACGCGGTATGTGTTGGGTTCATGTGTCTGGGTTCAGGGCCCTTGTGCTGTAACAGTTGGCCCCCGTGCTGACCAAAAAGAGAATCCAAATAGACAACTTGAATTGCTATCTAAAGATATTCAAATTTACAGTCTTATCTCTGTGTAAATTTGTGTTATTGGACTTAAGTACGGTACAACTCAGGTCAGCAGCCCTGCTATAGAGTTAAGTTTTCAGTCAGTTTTTGCATAGCTGGTCTAAACTAATGAACATTTAGAAGTGTTTGGAGGGGGTTTCTGGTTGCAACCAGGGGTCCAATGACCCTGAACCACCCCAAGGTCTGCTTTACCCCTTAAACACCATGCTGAGACGGAGAACCCTGTCCCTTTCAATGCATTCCACATGACTTTAGGGTTTATGATAGCACTAACTGGAACAACGCAGTTATCAGGTCTGCCTCACAGATGTTTGCCAAATGCATTATTTCTGGAAAAAAAAAAAGATTGAAGGGATTGTTAACAACCAGGCTGGGATTTTATTTTCCACTGTTTTAACAAGGCTAGGAAGGTAGATCTTGTTAAAGCTGTAATCACTTGACCAGATAAGACAGGTTAGTGAAAGCAGCAGCGCAGTGACAAAGTGAATAGTGCTGTTTTCTCACAGCAACTAGATGTTGCTGAGGAGGAGGATTGAATCCCTACTCAGTCAGTGTGACATTTGCCTGTTCTCTCTGTGTGCATATGGGTTTCTTCCAGGTGCTCTGGTTTCCTACTACAGTAAGAAAACATGTGTTTCAAACTAATGGTGACTGCAAATTACCTTTAGTGTGTGTGTGAGTGTGTTAGTTACACTGTTCATGTGCTGCATTGTATATAGCATTGTAAGTAAACTTGGATAAAAGAAGGTAGCTAAGTAGTCAGCTAAATACTACACAGTGCTCAAGAAAAGTGTCTGTTAAATGTTTAAATGTAAATTAAAGCAAGGGCAAGGGCAGGGCTACGTGGTGCCCTTTGGGAGTATCCTGCAGTGAGTTAATGTGGTGCTGGGCCTGAGGCAGCCAAAAGGAAAATGTACACCAAGAAATTACATGAAAAAATCCCGACTTAGGCATGTAGGCACACCTGATCATCTGTGTGTGACTGACATGGGCACCTAGAGACCTCCATTTCTCTCATTTTTGACGCTCTGTAGAATTAATGCCTCTCTGAGTAGTTCTGTATTCCCATCAGTCTTTGAGGGCGTAACTGATAAAAGATGTAAATCATTATTGACAGTTAAAAGGACAAACTCATAATTCAGCCTTTGTAAGCATCTTTTTTGCATGTGTGTATGGGGGGTGGCGTTTTTCAAGACTCTGAGACAATAAAAAGACCTGTGCTCCTTAGGCGTCTCTGAGAATCTGTCAAAGATGGATGTATGAGCTTCTGAAGCCCTGCAAGCTCGAGTACAGAAAGACCCCCAGAGACAGATGTTGGGTTTATATCACCTTCTCTAGGCAGCAGGCTAGGACTTACTAGCAGGTGCAGGTCTAGGTAAATATAGCACATCTTGCAAAGTTCAGGACAAGCCGGTCCATGGAACACAACAATGGGGTCTCCAGAGTTAAATGGTTGTGGGCAAGTTCAGGCATGGGGGCACTTTGCTCTCAGAGGTTTTTGTGTGGTGGTCTGGATGATAGGTATTAGTATGCAGCTAATCGGCCCACTGACAAGCATTGCATGTGTCTATATTTATACATGCATGTATGCCTGCAGCGACAGGGAGGGGAGATAGCTGGACACAACAAGTGAAAACAATATCACTCCTGTCATTCCAGTCAAGGTTATAAATAACAACAAGAGATTTGCACTACATAGAAGAGCCCAATCACATATCCATTGTCTACTGTAGGAATGCTTGCTGGTGGAAATAGAATCAAGCCAGCTGGTATTTTCTCCTATGTTCTTTCATGAACAGAAAGCAATTACAGCTTTATTATTATGACTAACATAGCCATATAATTTAGTATAGTGTAATTCCTTTAGGGAATGTGGACTCAGCGTAAGAGAGTATTTGTTTCATTGCGCAAAAACACATAGCCACGGTCTCTTTCTCAGAGGTTACAGGGTTGATCCCTTCAATCATGAGAGTACTGGGCTGAGAGGGTCAGAGGTGAAAGTTCAGGGCAGCAGACAGACAATGGACAAAACGCCACCTGGGCTGAATAAGACAGCCTCTAGCTGTGGTCCAGCAACACTGTCCTTGTCAGGTCAAATTAATGGCCTGTGAACAGCAAGGAATTATGAGTTGGGTTGGTTCCATGCCAGGAAGTCCCAAATCTTATCTCCTCACAATAACAACTAACTACTAACACGTTTAATGAGAAATTGGAAGGATGGTTATCTTGCACGCTAGCTTACATTTTCTCTCAACTGTCCCATGTACAATAATATGAAAGTTTAAAGATTTTGGACTTTAATCACACACTTAATCCACAAAAAAATGTTCAAAAAATGGGACAAAAACAGGGTCCTGTTCTGGCAACAGAAGTTTCAGCAGTGAATGAACTTCTATATCCCCTTGTCGTCATGGGTCAATGTTCTGTAATGAGTAATACTAAAAGACTGACCAGCCCTGATCATGTCGGATAACTTACAGATCCTGTATCACACAATGTCAAGCCATGTACTTGAATTGCTGGATTTGGTGATCTTTGGTTTCATTTCAACACCATCATATCTGACCTGCATTGCTATTATGGTAAAAGTCAGCCCTGCTCAAGCCCAATTACACAAGTTATTAAAGTGCTGGGACTAAATGTGTGAGCAGTGAATTCAAAGTGATTAAAGCTATAGAAAAAGAGTATAGACAGCTGCGTAAATAAGTATTTACATATACAAAAAGGTTGTTTTTCTCCAAGCAAGAATTTTTTTGGATTTATGTCTGAGTGCCTATGTTTCAATACATAAGAGTATGTTGCACAGCTTCATCCAGAAAATAACATAACATATTCTGAAGATTAGCCATGCGTGCTTCACTGTTACATCTCAATTTTAGCAAGGCCCAAGTTGACATTGGTATTCCCCACTGCTACAACCTATTTCACCAAGCTTTTTTTTAAACATTTCTGCAACTCTTTTTGGTAGTTTTACAAAATAGCTATTCGCGACAGCTCTGATCTGATTTGGGAAATGTAAATAGGGTTATTGTATATGAATGATGTACAGATGTTTCAAACCACATTCTGGGAACCAGCTGAAACTTAGTAGGTTTCTATTTCTCTTACACACAAGACACGCAAAGACAGAAACACGATTCACCCTCTTTGTTTCTTTCTCACACACCTTCTCTGAAGTGTTAAGATATTCATTATGTGCAATTACTTTTTGTGATGTACAGACATAAATATAGCTAAGATGTAAACAGTTCAGGGTTGCATTATACTACGAGTAAAACTTTCTTCCACCTTCTCAGTTTAACGACCCAAAACTTATTACCCTAAATAAGGTAAGTAAGCACCAGTGCTTTCCAAGAACAGCTTACCAGTCTTATAGAAGCTGTGTAGTGCAGCAGTGGCAAATTAAAAAACTCTGCACTTCACAACGCAGCAACCAAACCATGATGCACACTGCAGGAAGCTGGCCAGTGAAGATGCAGAGCCCACCACTGTTTTATGAGCAACCCACATGTGAAAAGAAGGTCTGGAGCAGATTTTCAAACGTTAATTCCATCAGACCAAAAAAAAACTTGCCAAGAAACCACAAGAGACAAATGAAGGTAAAGCGCCTTTCGAATTTTACCAAGAAGTTGGGTGTAGTGGGGGAGGAGAAAAAAAGGTTGCCAAACAGGACCCTGGTCGGCTTACAGCCAATTAGTAACGGTAACAGAGTGACTCATGGAGAAAACAGCAGAGGGGCACATTAAAAGCAAAAGACAGCTGGAGAACTTGAGTGGTGGCCCTGAGGAGCAGCTATGAAATTTCTGCAACTTAAATGCATTAGACCCTTACCCATCATGCACCATTAATGTTTTAATACTTTGCTAGTTTGAAGACTACTGCCTTACAAAACATCTGAAGAGGATTTTATATTTTTCCCTGCTATCACCTTTCAAAACACAGACATGTCAACAATGAAATAAAGAAATGTTATAAATGTGACCAGTGTTTGTTATTTGCAAACTGAAAATGAACCTAAAACCTTGAGGAAAATTACATATACTTGCTGTCTATTGTATCTGGCCCAAACCACAGCAAATATTTGCTGAGGCATTCCAGGTTTCCTCTTCAAAGTGAAATGCTGTCCGCAGCCTTTGATTGCTACCAAATGTGGATGTGTGCATCCAACAGTCATGCCCATCCCAGAATACGAGAGTCAGAATATTACGTGGAGGTTTTACACGTGGCTGGATTCTGGCCTAGTGCAACCACAAGCCTTCATGAATGGCACACAAGCCAGTGCTCTTTGGGATCAAGTAACCAACCCTTCCAATAGTGTGGACGTCACTTCCCTCAGCAAAATAAATGGTGGACTGTCCTGGTTTTTATTTTGACTCCAGAGATGAGTCCTTTGCGGCAAATACTCCTGCCAACATGTTACACAAAAAGCAGGACTTCTTCCATAACATTAATATTTGATCTGCATGGCCTTATTAAATGTTTCATTCTATACTATAAGACAGACATACAAATACAAAATTCCATATTTTCTTTCAGCTGGAACATTTGGGCAGTGGCTTGCAATCTACATTGATCAGCCACTTTAGTACATTTTTCCAGTGAAACAAGGGTCACACTCGTACTAAAATAGGTAGGTGATTGATGGCTGAGGTTCACTCTGTAGCCTCATAGCTCATATTACACCTGTTGCAGCAGTTATGAATGGGCTATATGGAATCTTGAGCCCGTGGATTAACCTGAGTAATACTGAGTACCATATTCCAGCAACCCATCACCTACCACTGCCCCCTGCACTATCATACTGCCCCATTATTCTGTAACCATGAAGTCATTCAGATTTATGCTGATAAAATGAGCAGCCGCTACAGCTAATAATCTCATCTTCCTGTACTATAGTCCTTCTATCTTGGATCAGTTTTTTCTTTTGTGATTTCTGCATGTGCTTTACGAAAAAGTGATACAACCCTAATACCCTTTGGCTACCACAGTAGTTATATAAAAACTAGGGGTGATCTATGGGCAAAGGTCATGGGTGGACTGGGCAATGGTTGATATTTATGGCCTGTACCATTAGTCAGTGCTCAGGAGTTCCTAAGTTTTGTCACATACCAATATTCCATAATTTCCAGTTGGACATAGATCACGGGTACTTCTCTCTCCTATACATACACAGAATGCAGAAACTTTCTCTTCCCATGAGCCTACAAGATCTGCACACATAACTATTGGCTAGGGATATCAGTGCCCCCAGTTCTCTCCACCCACCCCACCCCACCCCATTCTCCACCGAGTTGTTTCTACAGCTCTATGCTCAACGCCTTTGTTCTCTGTGGTGCCGCTACAATGCTGTTAGAAGGCCGTTAATCATGGAATCCTTCATTTCAGCACCCCCACCCCATACTACCCTGCCTTGCCCTGTCACTCCCCCAGATTCCCCCTGCCATTCCAGGAACAGGGTGTGAATTCTTACTCTTCCAAACCACACAATTCTGCCGCCTAGAGACAGGGAAAATGGGTCAATTGACTCCATATGAAAACACATTTGCTGAAATGACCCACCATGTGATTTACATTCAGCATTTTAAATTTTCAAAATGCACAGTGAAAAAGAAAAGTAAAAAAGGGGAAGTTCTGTGGATTTTCCTGTGCTGAAAATGTTTCTTTTCTGCATTTCTGAAGTAAAATACATAAAGCGGTTCATGTTCAAACAGAACTTCCTTTCTTCCCCCCTTATCTCACACACATTATGGTTCCCTCTCTCATCCCAGCTACCCCACTGTGGAATTTGCATAAAATTTTTTCGAAACTTACTTTTTGTCTTTCTACCACAATCTTTTCTCCTCCATGTGGTATGTGGCCTTCATTAATCTGTTTTGCAGCTCAGAACTGAACACCCCCCTCAAACACAAAAAACAGTGCTGAATATGGGAGCGCTCTTTCATAACCCATTAACAATCGTTCCTGCCAGGTCACCGTTTGTTAGCCTCGGTCACACGCATTAATAGCATGCAGTCATTAGCATCTCATTTCGCATTGGGTCCCGCGGTGCATTATTGGGTCAAGTGAAAGAATAGACAGCTCTTCTTTGTCAGTGGTTTTAGAAATGCTAAATATGATACCATTCAGTCCCATTTTCAAACACCCCCCAGGCTGGACTTAAAAGAAACCTTGCTCTACAGAGCACTGCAGATTTTTGGGCTAAGGCAGTGGCAAAAACGCCGCCATGCCAATGCCAAGACTGTGCCAGGGCAGCACCACAGTTGTCCATTGATATGTATGCCAAGTAGGCTGATGCAAAATGCCTGGCAGGACTAAACTCAGTTTTATTAGCTTGTGGTGCTATGCCCCAGATGAAGAGCAACGGTGCGTGTTGGGTTCTTGTCAACTCTTCTGTTCTCATGGAAACACTGTACCAACTATTAGCTGATTAAGTCACTGTGTTCAACAGGCCAATTTTTCCCACAAATTTTAAGCTGCAGTATTCCGATTATAGTTAAGATGCACATGAGTAAATAAAAACTCAGTCTAGCTGTATAACAACTGCAATTAAAACTGTTACTAATAATAATGATAACTGGCAAAAATGTGGTCAGAAAAGAAACTATTCAAAAATGTATCCATATGTAAACACATATGTACACACATGTTTTTTGCTACATTGAATGGGACAGAACTGGCACTTCCCACTCAACAAAGTTTGTCTGCTGTAAACACTTTTGTGACTGTCACACATAACTACCAGTCTTCCCCTCAGCAGCTTAGCATATCTTTCACATTTTAAAAGAATTAGTGTGTTGTGCACAGGTGGTTTGAAGCTACTGACATTGCAGTGCTGTGTTACTGTCTTTATGTCTGTTCTGTTAAAGAAGGTGAGCAATTGAAACTAAAAAACGCAAATGTAACAGATCACAAAAACAAAAAAGCACGCGTGTAACAAGTCTTTGAAGAAGTGTGTGCAGGGTGCTTCAGTTCCGTTAGGAAAGACAATGTGGAAACACAGTTAACATGAACAGAAGCCATAGTCCAGAGGTGCAAGGTACCCAGATCCTGTCGCCATCAGTTTCAGTCCCTTACAGGAACTTCCCAGAGGAAGCAGGTGTGGAAGGGTGCCATGGCACCAAAAGAAGATAAATATACTTTTTTCTTCCTTTTCCTTTTCTTTTCTACATCAGCTGCAAGGAAAACTGTTAGGAAACCAAAAGCATTGTCTTGGACAGCGTCTTATACCGAGTTTTTATTGTGTTACTGCTCTCATGCACTCTAAAAGCACTCATTTCTCATCATCCTGAACAAAGGCAGCTCTTATAAAATGATAATAAAAACTATGCAAAACACATAAACACACAAATTATATACATACTGAAGACTGGTGGAAGCCCACCATTTTTATTGATTCACATGCTTTTTGATACACAAGCCTGGCATTGTTGGTCAACTGAATTTTTCTCACTGTACCCAGTGAAGGAAATACTATCACTTACTTCTTTTTTAAAATGGAGTCCAATATTTAAAATGTCATGTGTGATAAGGAGGATAAGAAGGTTTAGACCTAATTTAAAGTGGCATCAGTCAGATACTCCAAAACACAATTCTTAAAGGAGTTCTTCAGATACCTTTTTTCATACTTTTATAATTTGCCCAAATAAACATACTGATTTCTGTTTTGCTCTTCTTTCCACTGAACATTCACAGCTTCTAAGGTTGTTGTCCAGGACACAATTAAGCAAACCTACCTTCTTTAACCAACTAAGAAGATAATCTTCTATTACTTCTCCTATTACTAGGTATTTAGTTTTGAGAACAGGATAGTTTGGGAGTTGGGATTATCCAGGGTGAGGTGGGAGGCTCCTTGTCCATGATGAAAGCCAGAGCTCTGTTACAGACAGTCATACTGATGCTGTTGGCTGTTGCAGTGAACAGGAAAGAGGGGTTGAGAGACATGGGTTGACAGAGATCAGAGATGTGTGTGTGAGAGAGAGAGAGAGAGAGAGAGAGAGAGAGAGAGAGGATGACTAGACAAGAGAAGTTTCTAGATTGGAGAGTCTGTTAAGTCTCCATCGGAGAATGAAGTGAAAATATTTCACAGCTGACAAGTATGGGGACAGGGATGGGGGCAGAAAGGCTGGCAGGGAGCAGCAAAGGGGAGTGAGGGTGGAAACAAGTTATGTAACTTGCTCTCAGGAAAGAAAGGAGACTAGACAGGGGGGTGAAAGGTGGGGCTATTATGGGGAGGCAGAAATGGGAAGCCAAAAACAGTCCTCTGTGAGCTGCCAAAACACTTTCCATAGGAGTTTTTTTCCTCCTTTTCTAAAGAAAGAATGCATGCTGAAGGTCACTCTCTCCACATGTTTCACCCCCATTTCCCTCTTTCTCTTTCTACAGGTCCTCCTATCCTTCTTCTGAGTGGGGACAACTTTAAACAATATTTGTGAAAATGTTTTGGCTTTTGAAATCGGGCATACTTATGTCATTGTATAAAATATGTGCATTTGCTGTTTTACCAGCATGAATTGAGTATTAAAAATGGTCAGCTGCTGCCCTCTTTCTCTTCCCCATTCTCACATCCAACTCCTTTCTGCCTCACGTTACTGTCCTTTTTTTCAACAGAGGCTGCTCTGTTCTCTCTGTCATCTGGTTCTCTGTCATCTGGCCCATCTCCTCAAATGTCCCAGGGCCTAGCCATGCCCGTCACAGAGCAGCCACATCCACCGAGTATGTTCCAACTGTGGGGACAACAGTTAGCTATCAGAGTCAAGGCCTTTTTATGGCATGTCAGTGATGAAGAAATGCAAGGCCTAGCCTGGGTGATGCGACACAGTAGGTCCCAGCAAGCTGCAGGGTCCTACTTTGCACACTCCTAAATTGAAATACAAACCAGGCAGTTCCTTACTTACTTAAACCCAAGCAGCAACAAATTGACTCTAAATCGCACCCTTCAGGCAACAAATTTTAAACAACAGTACAAATTTAGAATAAGAATATTTTGATTCTTGGAAATACATATCTCCAGACAAAATATCAGAAGAAACACATTGCTGCAATGAAATGAACTTTGATAAATCCCTTTTAGAAATTTGAACATGCTGTAAAAAGTGTAAATGTAGACTAAAAAAACAGCACTGTTGAGGCAGACCAAACATCTTTCGTGCAGGACAGAAGAGGGACAACCCCCTGTTAGCACATCCTTTCAGTTTCACATTGTTATTTTACCATAACTAAGACTTGCATCCAGTTGCTACAGTGAGCTTCCACAGTCGGACTTGCAAAACCCATGTGAATTGAGTACCTGCGGCAATTAAACAGATTTTCCAGTTGCAATGAACCTTCATTCTTTCAATGAGAAGCTAGGTTTGTTTTATACTCGTTTCATTCTTTACCCCCATTATCTCTTATCAAAGCTCACAAAAGAGTTCCAAGTCATGATCAGATACAGTACTTATTTACCACAGAACCTTTCTGGGTGTGTGATCAGATGCAGTGGAATGTTCAGGTGAGTTACTTGTAAAAAAAAAAAAATACAGCTCTTTAGTGATATTTTTTTCAGAGCTCCTCTGACATATACTTCTTCACTGGCTTCATCAAGACTCTGTTAAGCAGGGACATTTGGCTTTGGCAGTTTGGTGGTGGTGTGGGATGGAGGAATACACACAGGGGGTCTTTCAGGCCCACTGCCCACATATGTGCTGTAATCAGAGGGCTGGCTTTGACTCGCAGAGCTGTGCTCCACTACCCATAATTAATCTGGCCTGTTGGAGGCCCACACAATGGGGCCCTTTCAGGCCGTGGCCCGGTCCTCTGCTCACATTGTTGCCCATAATAACTTCTGCCAGCTGGGCCGAAGGGAATCGTCAACGCGGCAGGAGCCGTAGACACCATGGCCGGGATCTCTAAGGGGCATCACTGGCCTGCTCTCACCAAATTGGATTAAATCACAAAAAATACAGGAACAGAGAGAAAAAAGTCACTCTTATCCTGCAAAACACATGAAATGGTTGTGTATGGGTATTGAATAGCCAAGGAGACTCCTTCTACTGGGTTATGTGTCCCAGTATGACCCTCCAGGCGGTCTGGCAGCAGTCCTGTGCCTGTCACTATGTTGTTGCATGTCTGTGCTTGACATAAGCTGTAAAACAGTTGTGGAAAGATGGTGGGCATGTTCTGTGTTCTTGCTCAAGATTCTATACAGTCTGCATATACTCCACATGTGTCTTTCTAACTTTTTGGTGACATTTTTAAGTAACAACACTGAAAGGTAGATTTTTGTGGAAAAGTTCCCACAATCTGAAAAAAATTACATTTGAGGACTTTTTTTGTTTTGTTTTTTTTTTTGCATGATCTGTGAACTGCTCACAATAATATTAAAACATGTTGTGCATGTCTCTCATTCACAAAGCAAAAGAATAATCAACTGTCCTTTTTAGATATGTTATTTTTTGCTGTATAGAAATGTAAAAGCTCCTATTTATTCTTATTAAGGGTTAATATTCATAGAAAATTCAGTTTTTTTTCATTTAGTTATTTATATAAAACATGTAGCGAATACAGGATATAACAATTATACTACCTTATAATAGACTGGCATCCTATCCAAGCTGCACTCCTCAAGCCCAGTGAATCCAGGATATGCTCTGGACTGCTGGGATCCTGACCAGGATGAGCAGTTATTAAAAATGAGTTAGAGAATGATCAAAGTACAATGTCCAGTTTCATCTTGGCCAGGCATACTGTCAAGTGAGCCTCAATTGGATGGTTCTGCTTTTTCCCTGGCATGCAGTCAGACATTTGGGAGGGTATGTGAATGGGAGGCGCTGCAGGTATGCTGAGTGTCGGTTCCCAGTATTGCATCTTCATCGCGAAGCAACTATGAATGCAAGGCAGGGTGTAGCTCTACAGTTGGCTCACTCAGCAGATTATCTAGATCACTCCTCCGTGCCACCTCACCTCTTCATCAGTGTGCCACCCTATCTAGGTAGCCTTAATAAATACCTTATCCAACTAACCCTAAAGGCCTTGCTGCCAAGTGCTCAAGCTCCAGTCTATTGGACAGTTAAACCAGTTCAGGGACCTGTCACTTCAAAGGATGCTCATATTGTCCGTCTTCCCCTGATCAAATCAGAGCAGGGATAGAAACCCCGACAAGGAGAAATAGTGTCATGAATGAGTTAAAGCTCAGAGACTCAGATCAATAAGCACAATCACATTAATAAGCTTTGTTTGTAACCAGAAGGAACAAGACAACCTGCTGATGCACCGTGGAGAAAGATATTAGAACTGAACTGCTTAAGCTGAATATCAAGTCCAGTTACTGGGTGAACGTTATAAAATTGATATAAACGTCATATAGATAGGCAAGTTGTCTTTCAGGCATCTAAGAAAACAAGTATTGTAACTGAGTAAAAACTGTGGTTTTGGACAGCTCATGTGGAAGAGAGAAATTAGCCGGAGAGGGCAGTCTGGGCAATGATGCCCCCGACCCCTCAGGCAAGTGGTCCACTAGGATTCTTTCCTTGTCTCTCCTTCAGGTGGTCACCGCACAAAATCATGCCTGTTATGGAGCTCTTCCACGTTGCATCACTAGAGGGTGCTGTGGCAGACACTTCCATTTTCTGCACCCATATTCTTTCACAAACAGGGCGAGTTGTATACAGTGGTGATTTTGAGGAGTTTATATACCATTTTTAGCTGCTTCAGACGTTTCAGAGGGACAGCACAAATGTTTTGGGGCATCTAATTTAGAATTTTTTTCAAACAATACATTTAGCTCCACATGCTATTTCAGTTGTTAGTGCCACTAGGTGGGGTGCACACTTTACTTCCTGGGCTTTCAGAAAAAGGTCGCAAGGTGCCCGTGTCTCTTTCCTCTCCGTGTCTCAACAGAAAGAACTCTGTGCTCCCAGTAGATAGGGACCTGTGCTGCGGTTTCCCTCACTGGTTAAAACTACTCTTTGAAAAAAGATGAAAGTAGATTAAGAAAAGTTACGAGTTTCAGAATACTGATAGCAACGTTTGCTTCTTGCCCTCTAATGCCTCTTCTTTGCTGAGGGCTGCACTGATCCCAATCACGTAAAAACTAGTCCATAGTGAAAACAATCTGTTGCCCACACAGATGATAGTGAGTTAACTTCACAAGTTTGAGTAACGGACATTTTTTTCAGTCCCAAATGAATGTTTCCCGGACACGAATTCATTAAGATGTTATGTGGACCGTTTTGCAAAGGAGATGGAGTGAAAACTTCCATAATAACTATGATTCTGATGTTAATAGTAAAGAGGAAACTTATACGATCAGGGTCCTGTTTTTAAGTCTTTTGTTAATGTGCATTTTTGTGCTCCTGTGTCACACATGGCATACTGTTTACTTGTATGCACTAGTGGAAAACGTGTAGGAGGTGTGACACTGTATATATATATGTGTTGTACATGTGCATGCTGGTCTATGTGCATGGTGTCAAGCAAACTGGATTGTGGCTTGGTTACGGCTCTCCACTAGTTCCACTAGTGTGTGTATCGTGGGGGAGGGATAAGGCAATGTATTTACGGGTCAGTGCCTATGTGTTTTGAGTATGTGTGTATGTGTGTGGGTATGCAGGCAAACAGCAAAATCAGGACACAGTGTCAGGTTGCTTTGCCCTTGGCTTTGCACTGTCCACCCTCCCCTCAGATTCCAGGCATGACAGACAGTCAGCTGGCTCTGCAGGGCCAGGCAAGAAAATGGCGATGCAATGGCCCCCTGGCCCCCCATTCCCAGCCCTTAACCATCGGCAGTGTGCTGTTTATAGCGGCCACGTAGGATGGACAGGTGTTGAAACCACAGATGAGCATACTGCTCCTCACCCCGCCAGACGACCCCAGGTCAGACACCAACACCACAGCGGGGCAAGAGTAGGTGGGGCGGGGTATCATCCAAACAGCCCATTGACCTGTCATTCACCCACAATCTAGAAATAGCCCCCTACCACATAAACACAGTGGGACATCCCTGTCCAGCTATCTGAAAGTGGCGCACCCCTAGGCCAAGTCATTGGGACACAACAAGCAGGCTCTTCCTCCATTTGAGGGCTTGAATCAACTGCAGTTCTTCTGGAAAATTGAAACTGCATCTTCTCCAACAAAAAGAAACTACTACTTATTGTTTGATTCATTTGTTCACTGCAGTTATTTCACTCAGCTCAGTTTCACTTAGAATGCATTTCAGTATTTTTATGAACATGCCCTGCAACATGATAATGTCTTCAAGAAGCAAATGTATTTTGCTTTTCAACTATGTCTGTCACTCTGTTCGCCACCAAATGCTTTCAGATGCTTTTAGTTGCTTTGCAGCTGGCAGTGAATGGGCAGTCAATCGAGCATTACATCACCTTTGTCGAGCTCCCTGCATGTGAATGGGAGATGGGGGCAGGGGGGAAGAAGCTTTTGTGGTCTAAAAGGAAGGGGCAACTTGTCTTCGCCTTGCCGGTCACAGAAATCAAAGTGCAACCAAATTGTATTACCTGGACTGACAGGAAAATCCTCTCTATGGAACTCTGTAATCTGTTGGAACCATGGGATGCCAGGTTCCATTAACTCCAACACCTCAGCAACATCCCAGCTTCACCACTGCGGTGTAGCCTATTAACTTTCAGAAATTTCCACACATCTACACCTCCAAACAAGGCAAGTCCATGGAAGTGTAGCCAACAGCTTTCACCTTTGAAGGGCAGGTTCAGATGAATGAGGGTGTTGTTGGGACCCAGATGGAGGTATAGTGGTGTACTCACCCCGGCCACCATTGCATGAAAAAGAACATTGAGTGCACAGGTGAAGATCTAGGGTGGTTGAAATGGCAAGGTTGGTATCAAAGGAAAGGCAGGAAACCCAGCTTACAGATTTTCAGCTGAATTACTTCAACCTGTCCCTTTTAGAAGCATTTTGCTTAGAAATGTGTTTCCCAAACTAACTGGGAGAAATTGGACTGCACACCACTGAGAAATGGATCGGTAACCACTGGCCTTGAAAACCATTTAGAGATCCTCAAACTATAGCTCTACCTTGACAAACAAACTGGTGTTTTGTTGTAGACATATCCACACAGGTCCTCTGTCGCCACAGAACAATCCCCAGGAGGGGTGGCAGCCACATGGACCCCACAGTGGTAAATTATTTTCTCCCTTTTCACAGTGGGAAGTTTTTTCTTTTCCTCTTCTCAGGTGCCAGGTGCTATTACTCAAATAGTTATATATTTTGGGTGCTTTAGAAATGGAATATTTATTTTAACAGTCCTTTCTGTATTGTAAGATTCCCGGATGGGTCCTGCTACCATACTCATGAGCACGATGCTAGAATGGCATCAGTAAATTATTCCAATATATATGTGTGAATGTGTAACAGTCTGTTAGACACATACATTTGAAGCTTTGTTTACAAGACTGGGTAGGTAACAAGGTTATCATTGCAGTGATACTGTGATAATAATGCTGATAACATTATTTCACACTGATATCCCCCTGATAGGCTACTGATATGCAGGTCACCATTAGTGCAGGATCTCTAAAGCTGGAGGTAAGACAAGACCCTGTGGAATACCTTTTCTCCTGGTTTAGGAGCTGCCATGGCAGTTCCTTGAAGGGAAACTCTATCCTACCTGTCAGTTGTAGTGCAGGTACTTCGCTCTCTAGGTGTCAGATGAAGTAGTGGAGTGTAGGAAGCAAGTTAACACATGCCTCTGGGTGGGATCGAAAAATGAACTGGGGGGAGGGTTGGATGGTAGCTATTAAGTAGTGTGCTTCCAGACCAGGCCTAAGCTTTTGCTCACCCTAAGGTCACCCAGCCTCACCCTAGCACTCTAGCATATCCCACTGGGATGCTTTCTGCATTCCTGTCCGGGTCATTGAGACGGTATTGTAGGCCACTCTTCTTCAGCAACAGGCCAGCAGGAGATCTGGTCATGTGATTGTTTCCTTTATATCCTCAATATTTCCAGCAGTCAGCATTTGAGCCTGCTGCTGCTATATGGTTACAGGAAATGGACTGTGCCAAAGAGTCGCACAGACTCTAAAATTAGCCAGCTGTTCTGGAATTTGCTCGTCTGTGAAGCAAAGCATGAGTCCAGCATATGGTGCAGGATGACTGAGTTCCATGTCAAGTTGGCCCACTTGGTGACACATCATTAAGTAAGATGACAAAAACAGCCATAAGTTATTTGAAGGCCACCCCTTCATCCCAAGCACACAAGGATGATATCTACAGGGGTCTTTAGTAGAAAAATGTGTGACTATCTTCAAATTTCTTCTGAACAATAGTCTCTTTTGGAGACTTGCTTTTGAAGTTGTTCACTATAATGATTGGCAATCAGCTAAGGTTTTTTTCTATGCACCATATCCCTCGCTGTGCCCCCTACCTGCCCCCACCCCTGCACATCCATTCCCTTCCTACCATACAGCCCCACCCTCTTCCCTATGCTGTCACAGAGGAGGGGGACTCCTAGGAAAAAGGCCCCTGTCACCCAGGATTATAGGACTGTTTGTTCACAGCATTGATGTGTGTCAAGGGCCCCTGAAAGGGCCGGGTAAGCCCAGCAGGGGGCTGCTGCATGAGAAAACCCTCCATCCTCAGTCCAGGCTGGTCTGGCCTGGCCCTAATGGGATAAGAAAGCCATGGTCGACAGCAGGGCTGGGGTCAAGCTGAGGTACTGCCAACTCCAGTTAAGTGCAACTTTGGTTCTCCCTGTGGGGCAGGTGTGCTGTCACGCCAACGTACCATGTCCCGTCTCAGTGTCGCCACTGGCCCCCCTTCCCTGTTCCCTACCACCTCCACCTCCACTCAGCACCTCATGACCTGATAAGCTTCCATCTCTACCAGCCTGATGGAGGTTAAGAGGCCCTGAGTGGTGAGAATTTCTGGAAAACTGCAGTCAACGAATATAATCAGTTGGCTGTTAAGTTATAATAAATTGATAATGTATTACAAGAAACTGTGATAAATTGTGAACTATAAAGCAACACACCTCTGGAATAGATTGCATGATAGCTTTTGTTAGTAACAACAAAACAAAAGCACCGACTAGAGTGAAACCAGTTTTCCAAAGTATACGATGCATTGATGCTGTACAATTTCCATTAGTTAAAATTCAAGTATATGAGTACATTTCGTGTATTTCAGTTTTCAAGGCAAGTTATTTGGAGCATTTGTATTAAAAACATTATGCACATAGACACATGAACCTTCTGCAAACATGAACAGAGTAAGGTAACTATGTTAAGTTCTCCTGACTTTTACTTGCAGGTCTGCCCTGAAGAAAAAGATTCATCCTCCAACAATAAGTGTGTGCCTCTACATCTTGCCAGTGCTTTTACAGTTTCTCCATAAGTCCAGCCCAGCAAGTCTCAACGTGATTAGCAGCTACAGTAGGCCGTCTGCACAACTGCAGCTATATGAGGGATGTTATGTTGAGGTGGAGAAAAACCACAGTGGCAAGATAAACCAGGACTCTTATCACTCTCCCCATCTGTAAACATAACTTGTAAACCTCAACCTACGCAAACATGGGCAGGTAGAGAGACCAGGCACTGCTGATGTGTGGAAGATGTAACAGCAGATTGCTGCACCAGGTGGAAAGCAACGAAGGGCAGTCCTGCAACGAAGGCCCTTCTTGTCATGCATTTGTGTCTGCTGGGCCTCAGTCTATGCACTTTGCATATGACCCCTAACAGGAGTGTATAAATAGATGGGCAAACTTTGTGGTCTTGTGGAGTGCGATTTCAGGCAGCAATAATGAAGAAAAGCCAGAAATATGGCTTTGTATTTGTAACAGTTCTCCTTGTATTAGGCTTGGAAAACACATACATGTGTGCCATTCTATTTTTCCTATGGAGGTAGATTCATAGGAAGTGCTAGTCATTGATAGAAGGTTCTAGAACACATTATAACCAGACACATCACCTGTGCATCTCTGTAGTCGGTAGCAATTTAATTCATATGGATTTCCTAAGCTTTGAAAAATCCATCAGTATCAACAACTTCATTTGTAAACATTACATCAGCAGTGACTTGTTGAACATTTGATATTTAAAGAGAAATGAGTCCAATTTCTGCCTCTGGAGAAAAATTGCACTGGACTGCAAGAGAAGGAATGATGCATGCAGAAAAGTCTGTCTTACACCAAACTGCTTCTTTAAGATTATTTAACTGCTCTTTTGCAGTAAGCATTTTATGTAGGCAAAGATCGGGACATCTTGACTATTTTGTCTGTGGAGGACACAGGACTGGATCTGCAAGCAGCTTCAGTACACAGACATGTGTCAGGCAGAGGCTCTTTATGAGTTTCAGCACCCACGTGTCTGACCCAGTGACATCTACCAAATTTCCCACCCACCACTCCAACAGTATTAGGCCACACTGAGCACTTCATGCCCAAGTAATATGCCCACCAACTGCAGGCCAAGTGAAGCACTGGTACTTGGGTTCCAGTAAACGTCTGTACAGTCAAATCAGCGGAGTTTACCAGAAAGAAAAAAAGCTCAACTCAGAGACAGCAAAAAGACTCTGTGTACTGATTGTATCTGTCTCCCTGCTCAGCCTTGGTGCGGTTAGCCGATTAGCGAACAGCCTAGGTGATCGAGGCGGCGTGCCGACATATGCAGCTCTTTGAAGAGGTTTCTACTCGAGCCTGCTTGACATCGCTGCAGCTCTATCAGTGCGAGGAGCAGTGGCCCTGTGCTGACACAGTGACACCACTTCAATGCTACATTAACGTCATAAAAACTCAGTCACCTTTGTCACTGTCACGCCACAGCATTTTTAGCTGCATCAGAAAGCAACGCATGTCCTCATAAACTATTTGCACGATGCAAATCAGCTTGTCACCAAAAACATTGGTACAATTCTTTATATGTCTGTACTGTTTAAGTCACCTTGTTCTTCCATTGTATCATCACTTCAGAGTTGGAGCTTAAAGCAGTGAACATTGGAACAAAAGTATCAAAGAAAGCATCATTTACAGCAGTTTACATAAGAGAGCCTAAAGCACCTTGGACCCCTTACTCTGCACTTCAACAGCCACATCACACGCTCCTTGTTGCCCTCCACACCAGAAGTGTTCCGTTGTTTGATCTTGCTCTGATATTAATTTTTACTGCTGTCCCACTACAGCAGACAAAAGGTAAAAAAAGAGTTTCTTTCTAAACAGGCAATCTGCTTTTACAGTCTCCTGGCTGGAAGAATGAGGAGGTGGGCACACATGGAGAAGGAAGAGGCCTTTCCAGCAGCCCTGTGCTCCAGCCATAGAAGGAGCATGGATCCATTAATCACCCTGGAACTTTGATGTGCCGCTGAGATCCAGTGAACCAGTTCGCAAGCCTCTAGGGCGGTGCACTAAGGGGGCTTGTGAAGAGGTTCGGAGAGCAAGGGGGAGTAAAGGCAGTGGTGAGGTAGTGCTGACAGGCTGTGAGATGGCAGATCCAGTTTTCTGTGACACCACTGTAACCTGTTGTTAGCAAGTTTTCACCTAAGAATTAGATGTGAAAACATGAAAACTTAGGTGCAGAAGTGTGTGTGTGTGTGTGTGTGTGTGTGTGCGCGAGCGTGCGTGCGTGTCTGAGTAAGAAACATACAAAATGTGTCATCACACTACTAATTTTGTACTTATTTTTTAATCTAATGTATTTGTCCATCTGGTTTTTGCCATATTGTTTCCTTTGTCTGTAGATAAATTCGGAACATTTGCACTACCTAGACAGGTGTGGTACTCCCTCACAGACATGCCACCCCGGACTTGCTAATCATTTTCAAAGAAATGAATTAAGATTTGTCTGATATGATCTTGTGATTCATTTAGACTCAACCACAAAAAATAAATAATGTCTATACCATGAAAACACTCATGTTCAAAGAACTACAGTATTTCAAAGAAAAACCAAGTTTTTAATTGAAGTTCAAACTAACGCATATCAGATAATTATTGCTAACACATTTAAACTTGAAGAACTGCCAGAGATGTATGCTGTTTGTTTTTCATATATACATATTTCATAACAGACACGTATATATGTACACACGTGTGGTGTTTGTGTGAAAGTGAAAGAAAGTCCCCACTGTGTGTCATTCTATAGTATTGCTGTGACGGAAAGCCTTAGCGAGTCCCTCCCCACTGCGGCTTTCTCCCCAGGCCGACGGTCCGCCTGGTGGGCAGTAAGCCTGGACAAACAGCGACTTTAAAAAAGAGACACCAACATGCTATAAAACACAAAATAAGAGAAGCATGGCAGACAGCCACAGCAGCAGCATAGAAGAGGAAGAAAAGGAGAAGAAAACACATACAAAACATGCTCCTCCCCCAGCGCAACCCCCACATCAACCAGCAGTGCCATTGCTTGTCATTTAAATTAGAAGAGGAGCAATGCAGTATGCACAGGAGGGCAGAGAAAGGCAGTCCGTCCACTGGGCTGTAAACTGTAATTCTATTGCCATGGCAGCCCATGTGTTATTTCAAGGCATCTGCCCATGTTCCAAAGCCAAGTGCCCTGAACTCAAAGACTGCCCCAACCTCCTGGTCCGGCCAGCCTCCTGCAGCAGATGTGAGCAAAAGAGGTTGCAGCCATTTATGAGTGGTCTCCTAGGTTTTGAGCTGGTCCGGTGGTAGGGGCAATTTCAGGAAATGGCATGTTGTTTTTTTAAATTTTGGAAAATACTTTGAGAAGAATCCTAAGAAGATAAAGCCAGGAAAAGCAGTTTTAAAGTATGTCTGTAGACTGATAACTTTTAGACAGTTTTCACCACCTGCAACAGTGGTTCCCAGACTAATTTGAGTGCAAGGTGTTCTGAACAATTTTTGATATCATACCTGTCAAAACTTTCTCATACCATTTTCTAATACTTGTTAGAACAGAAATTCAAAAATGTATTCAGACATAATAAAAGAGCTAGCATTAGATGCAAAGGGCTTGACTTTGATTTTTGCTACTTATGCTGTATTATACCTGGTGTAATTTTTTTTTTTTAAATGATGGTCAACGCCTGAATGTCCTCTTAGTATGAAGACAAAAATATTAAGAACCACTAAATAGGAATTATCAGTGCCTGTCAGCTGCACAAAAATACAGAAAACCTGATGACACTGTGAAACACCTGACCTCAGAAAACCAAAGAGCTATGATTCATATATTCAGCCAAAATTTTGTCCCCATATCTGGGCTGGAAATAGGCTGTTTATTAACTTTGGTAAGTTAGGGAGTTTGTCAGTGTTCGCATCGCCACCCTACGTGCTTGGAGGGTGTGGGTGAAGCAGTTTTAAAAGCCCAGTTACTGACTGCAGGAGTTAATTTTAGGCCAAAATGGTGACATGGGGACTTTCTCTCTAAGTGCGTGGGTCCAGTCTGTTGCCTCTGTTGTGCGTACAGTGGTGTCTTCAAGGATATGCACCCGTGACCCGTACCAGTCTAAAGTTCTTACTGTAGATTACTCACAGAAACTCCGTTTGACGTTCAGGGTTTCCTACTGATGAATCTGTCTTTGTACTGCAGTGGTAAATGAATGGGCAGCCACCAATAGCTCTCCCCTCCCATTCCCCTCTTTCGTGCACCCCAAGTTGCTCTTGACCGCGATGCCACAGAACTGAAGAAAACCCCCCCTCCCCAACCTTAAAACCCCTACCCGCAAAGAACTCACTCCATTCTGCACAATATGAGGACTTGATGGAAGAGAGCTTAAGAATAATCTTTGGTTGCGGTCGCAGCAGTAAAACAGAACAGAATCCCATTCACTGGAGATGTAAATTGGATTTTTGGAATGCAGTTCATTACAGCTATGGTATTTTTGTCTTCTTTGGGAAGAGAGCTGGACGAAGAGAACAGAAAGACCTGTGGGGAGGCCTTTGGGGAGATAGAATAAAATAGGGCCACAGAAAATCCCACCCCCAGGGTCCAGTGTGAGAAACAAAGCTGCAGGTCTGAGTGGCGGGGCCGCCTGGCATCAAGAAATTCACGGTCAATTTGTCCTAATTTGCGGCGCGGTTTGGGCAAAAGAGCTGAAGGCCAGCAGCTTGAAGTGACAGAATGCAGATGTCTCTATTAGGAACTAAGAATGTGAGGTTCAGAACTTCCTCATAAAGAGGCCTGTGCAAGAACAACTCCTTCGTGATCTGGTTGCATTATTCTGTCAGTACCTACCCCCCACAACCCATCTCCACTGGCATCTCAAAACTGTCACATTCAGTCAATACAGCTGTCCATTAAAAACTGCCTATATGAAAATTTCTTTGCAGTGTTTAAGAAAAGGGCATTAGACATGCAACAGCGTCACAAACCTTCCCTTTGATTTACGTCGTAACAGTGCAACCCTATAAAGCACACAAATCTAGAGCTACAAAAGTAACCTGTAGTAAGTGTATTAGCCTTAGAATCAGGAAGAGAACCCCAGGGTTAATAGGTCTTTTATTGGTACGCTACAAGTGACCAAAACTGATTCAGTAGTGTCAAGATTAAGCAGATCTAACTCAATTTAAGCATGAAACAATGAGGTGACTTCCTGTCCACGTCGTTCTAAACTGGCCGAAAAGCAAAAACAAACGCACGAAGAGCTGACATACCATGTAAGAACATTGTCTCTAGCACAGTTAGAATGAATTTAGGCATGTTGCTGTAAAGTTTTCTGAATATATTCACAAACAGGTGTAATACTATATTGTGTTTCACCATTTTTCACATTAATTAATTCATCCCTTCATTCATTCATATACAGTGTCTTGTATTTTGGTGAATTTCCCTGAGGGAATTAGTAGAGATCTCTCCTATCCTGCACTTTGTGGAAATTGTAGTGTGCACACACTCACACACACATACACACACACACACACACACACACACACCCAGTTTGACGCCCTGGTGCTTACTGGGACAATTACTTTGCTCAGGGGTACTACTGCAGCAACATTGTAGGGATCTAATAGGCAATCCTCTTATTATACATGCATTCAGGAATAATAAGACTTGATCTTGCATGATGTGAGCTACCATCAAAAAAGTCCAAAAGACTAGACACAAAACAGAACACAGAGTGGCGAATACCAGCACAGAAGCCTCCTTAGAGCCCAGAGTGGGAAAGCTTCAAACACAATACCGCTCTACTCTTCAGAAGTGCAATGTCCTCCACCAGTTTTCTGCCACATTTGCAGTAATAACCTTATACATCTCAGCATTATGCTAAGCACAGTGGTCAGGGTTATGTGAAGAAACTAGTACTCCAAACACTGTAGGTGAAAAGTTCATGTTTGCATGTGCAGTACAAATTCAAAAGAAGCCCATTCTTTAACTCCACTGTCTCTCACTGGGACACACTTGTTACAGCAGTTTGAAATGTCACAAATGAGAGAAGTTGATGAATTGTCTTGTCCTCAGTTCAAGACATTTGTGAGATGTGGGTTGCTAGTGAGGAAAGGATTGAGTTTTCATATTGAAAACTGGTTTTGTAATGCTTTCTCCAGAATAGAAAGCTTTGCTTCATAAATTTGTGTGGCACATGTGGTTTTACAGAAGTCACATAAATAGCCACCTAAACCTCAGTGTCTTCTTCAGCAGCCCCAGCAGCCCACCAGGTCAAACATCTGTGACATGTCCTTCTCCTTTGAATATGTCACTTGGTCTGTCAGTTTCATAGGGATGACTGTTAAACAAACAGCCAGCATCTCTTAAGAGATTATTTCTATTGACATTACAGTCATCACCCTGTCAGCTTGATTTTAGGACATCAACAAAATTCTTTTAAAAATATTATCAGTGTGAATTATTTTGATTGCAACTTTGAAGAATTAGCTGTGGAATCATTGTCATCTTCCTCTTTTTTAAAGTAACACTATATATATAGTTCATATATATGTTTCTAGAAACACAGTCGACAACAGGAAGCACACACTCTGCTTACTGCAAACAGTGGAGCTGAATGTTAAGCCTTATTTTGATAAATTCCATCTTCTGTATGGTAAAGAAACTCCCAAAACAGCACAGTATTTGTCTGAGATTTGCTTAGTACTAATAAACCCACTTAGCTTGATAAAAACTTGTGCATTATTAAGTTCAAGTTATGCAGCAAAGATATAATGGTGATCATTGTCAGAAAGCAAATTTCCATTTTGGAATGAACATGTTTTGATATTTACAACGGATTTTTTCTCAAACTGAAAATATTCCTCTGAAATGTTTATTGATTCGATGTAGAAAAATAATATACATTAATTTAAATTGACACCTTCCTCTATGATAAGAGTATATTATGTGATCAAACCATAGAACATGGGTTCCACATTCCTGCTTTGGTGGCAGTTTCTTTCTGCTACAAATGTCTCTATGTAACACCCAAGCTGTCAAATGCTTCTGGCCATCTGAAGACCGTGCAAAGCAAGTGTACGGCTGGGATCACATCTTAAGACACAGGCTTCCTTCCTGTTTCTCTGTTTGAAGCCTGAACACTGAGACAGTTCAATAAAACTTTGTACCGTAGCTTCTGTTACTATACTGCCCCAAGCATTCACACACACAGACACACACACCAACAAATATAGCCCTAATCCAGACACCCCACTCTGTCACCATAGCCACTGAGAAGCACAGAGGAGAATGTGGCAGCAAAAGAGAAGAACCCTGCACAGCAACAAAAACACCAAGCCCAAAAATCCCACCTGCACCGATGGTAGCAGGATTGTCTCTGTAAGAGAGCAGTGACAGCAAACAGGAATCAGCCCTTCCTGAGGGCCCGCCGACATAACGCTTGTGACTTCCTTGGGCTCAGGCAGCGGGGCGTTTGTTTAGGACACATCTAACCGGCTAGTTCCGCTAATTGTTATGCTGTGCGCTAAACAGGAAGCATAGAATGAGAAAGATGAACAGCTGAGCAGGCAAAAAAATGAGATGCTCATTTGATTCCATAAACTCTATACAAACTCAACTGGAAAGTCTTCAGTACTTTACATATTAACCAGTAGTGCAGAGTTCATGGAAGTGATCACAAGAAGAAGAAATTTAATAGCACGAGTGAGTCAAGTGTGTGATTAATGATGGCTGTGAAGCCACCAAGTGTTTTCTTTGTGGAGGCCTGAGGATTAACAGTAGAGTGAGTCAAGGCCAGTCACACATTGTTGTTTACAGGAAACACATGGCACCTCTGGAAAGTACAGGTATCATGAGTAATCCTGGATTTTGTCTAAGTGACCGAAGACCCATGGAGAGCAAGCAAGGCAATAATTGTTAACGGCTCATAGAGTGGATTTTAGGAGGCATCAGTTCTATAAATGGAGAACAGAAAAGGTAAAATGTTTGAAATATTAGTTTATTAATTTAAGGTAAAATAAAACAAATGAAATCACACAGCTGTCAGTATGGTCTGGGTACCTTTTGAATTTGCAGTTTGTGGTGGCATCTGAGATGTGGTTCGGGTGGTAACAGTGGGGGTAAGGTGTAGACATTAACGGTAGGTTCAGCGCAAAGGTTCACAACAACAGTGTCCTCACCCCCCCCCACCCCACCCCAAAAAGTTTATGCACTATTTCCAGCCATTGCACTGTCAACAAAAGCACACAGCCCCATGAGAATAAGCTCAGGTGGTAAAGACATTCTGGGTAAAAGAGTGTTCATGTCAGCTCGCTGGTCGCTGTGTGCCGATACAAGAGGCCAGCCACAAACCCAAACCCTCATTTACCGAGTAACAGGCTGTCACACTACACTAATCTGAGGCGAGGCACAAAGCCAACTGATGTCACTGCAGTTTTGGAAGGTGCGCTGCTGCACAGTACTTGTGTTCCTGCCATCTGAGATCCCCTAGAGTGTGCCTCATCTTTTCTTGTGTTGCTGCAAGTCTTAGAATCTGATGTTTTTGTACCTGCAAAGAAAAAAGGAAAACACAATCACTGCATATCAGATCAAGGCTTAGCACCAGATCAATGACTGTTTGATCGTTTTTCATTTTCTGGTCTGTTCTGATACTGCTGTGTACACTACACTGGAGACCACTGCTTTTTTCCAGTATGTGTAGGCTGTAAGCAGGAGGTAGGTGATGGGAACAGCAACAGAAAAGGAAATAAAAGAGAGCAAGGGGAACAGAAAACAGGAGAGACCAACTTGTGGCTAAAAGCCGAAGTGTGGTGTTCATGATTCCTACCAAGTGGGTTTGGGAAGAAGCAACAGAAGAAACAAAAGAAGAAACAAAACAAAAAGGTGGTAAGGAAATGGGGAAGCCCTGCCACCCTGTAAAAATCTGCAGGAAAGATAAATCTGACTGAGAAGTTCCCAAACATCAGCACAGCCACACAAACAGTGATCCAGGCTGCCAGACATTGAAACTGGTTATGTAAGCATGTACACCTGACACCACTTAGCATGTGCTGTTGACTCACTGCTGCCTGTATCTGCTACCTACCACTAAGCACTCCTGCAAATATTGCTCAGTTTTTCCACCAGGTTTTTAAGACTGAAGACTCTTCTACCAGACAGCTTTATCTCATATGCAGTGCTTTTCCCAGCAATAACTATGCAGTTTTGACTGCTCCCCCTTTTCTAACCCCACCCGAAAGCCCTGTGATCATAGTGGGTGCAATATTTTTCAAATAAGCGAACCCAAAACTCAACCATTTTTGTCCCAATATGTCTAAAGGGAATTGTTTCACAGTAATTTCACTACAATGCTGTTTTAAAAAGTGAACAGAAACAATTAATCAATTGTAGCCTGGAAAATAATTGCAAAAACAGGCCAAAATTCTGAGAAGCCTAAAGAAATGTCTCTGCTATAACACTGCTGAAACTTATTTAAATTAAATATCTATGTATACATTTTCATAATTTCTATATATAGTATACGTAAATTGGATCATTCATGTTTACATATATTCTCCATGTTTTAAATTTTGTTTTTCACCACAATTCTTGTTAACATTCGCCGGTATGACAAGATCTGGTGGCAAACTTAAGTGAATAAGAGTGCTGGGCTATTTAACAGTAGTAAAGAAAACACACTGAGTCCAGAGTGCAAGTGTTGAGATGCACATTTGCCAGCATCTTCAAAGAAGACAGATGTGAAGTGCAGATTTACCCACAAGTCTGCTTTCCTCAAATCAAAGTTAAAAGTGCTTCACAAAAGTCTTATCAATTCTCTTTTTTACAAAAGGGACAAACATGCAATTGTACAAACCAGAACAACCATATAAACTAACACCTGCATCCCAAGCCATTTCCACAAAAAACATTTTAAAAAGACTGCATTTAGGTGTGTGTGGGATTGTGCTGCTGTGATAGAGGAGTGTCTGCTGCATAAAGGCTCTCAATAGCACTGTATTAAACTGTCACAAAACAACCACTAACTTTCAAATCATCTCTGGTTCCTGCAACAGCTTGGAGTCCATCTGGATGTCAGAGACGTGCAGTAATAAGCAAACATCTCTCTGCAGAACAGTGGATTTCAACACGTAATGCAGGTCAGCAAAACCGTTGCATGACCTATATAGACTTTATCTTTTCAGTAATGTCACGAAACTCCTCTCACCCCCTCATTGACACACTATTATTGTCTTAACTGCATATATAAATATTAGTATTCATTCAAAATTTTTTGCAAGAGCGATGACTGCAACAGAGAGGCAAAAGTTGTTTCAGAGAAGTCAAATCGCTGAAAAAATTGTGCAATGCGGTTCAGTGAAACACATAGAACAGCATGCTCTCAGATGACCAACAATGAGTACTGTCTCCATTAATGTTGTTACTGCTGACTATAGGGTGCTTTTCCCAGCAAACGTCAGGACAGCATTGTACATTAATAAATATTTCTGTAACATGGTGTTAAGTACCACAGTAGTTAGAAGGGTAAGAAAATACAAGTGGTCAGTCCATTGAGACAAAATGTGTACATGCAAATGCCGGAGGTGCCAGTTCACATCCAAAAGCTCGTGTTAGCCCTTGTTTTTCAGTATGAGTTTCTTCAACGATTTTCTGTGCCCACATATTAGGCAGCAGCAAGTGGATGGACTTGACTTGCATAGCTTTTCTTTGATTTATAAATTGCACAAAATGTGAAGTCTACGTGTCGATGTGCTAAATACTTATTTGGCTGAGTGACATTTTTGATTTGAGTACCTTGAGTATTTATGAAAAGAAGGAGCTGGCACTGCCACTGTGTGACCCCTGTGACTGTTGACAGTTGAGGTGACATTGAGTGACATGCAGTGGCATACGAGCACTAGTTACAGTGCTGATCTTCGTAAGAACGTTCAACTGTCTTTTCATATGACGGCACTGTACTAAAGGCAGGTCATTGCTGTTGTGACAGTTGTTTGTCAGGAGCACGATAAGTTTTGTGGTTTTGGTGGCCTAGTCACCGCGACCTGTGAAAGTGGAAGTAGCACGAACCAGCAAGAGGACGATCCAGCAGCAGACAGACAAACAAACAAGAAAACTGAAACAAACCAAGGGAAAATGAGAGCTGCTCAGTCCCTTGATTACTCACCTGCTGTGACATTGTTTTTCTCGGGGAGGGGTGGGTCATCATGTGACCATACCTGATATGGAAAAAATGTACTGATGTAGTTTCTGTTCTCAGCCTATAACACCCACAAGTATTTGCATACCAAACCTGAGTACAACATGTCTGTTGGCCATTTTTATCAATATGATTCATTCCTTTGACTCAGATGAGAGTGTACCAGTGTGGCGCTCATCAGTATATTTTGTCAGTCGCAGTTACTGTCTCTGATATTTTCCTAAATTTGCCTTCACCATTATTAGTGTTCATTGCTGTCGTATGTCATCAGTAGAACAAATTAAGAAATTAAAAGAATGTGCTAATCTAATGCCTTTCATCTTTCACAGCACAGAATGGCCCTGTCAAGAAAGTTTACTTCTATTATGATTTATTATTGTATGTTTCAATCGTTGTAGTGACTGGTTGCTTGGTTAATGTATTTTGTCAGATTCTCAACCAACACTTGGGCCAAAGTGGCTTGAACAACCAGTAAATTTGTTCTTTTTTCATTTATACAACCAACGATTTTGAGTTCAATAGTTAGGAGTAACACAATGCATTTGCCATTTTGGATTACAGTCCACTGGAGGGCTCTACCCGCTTTCAAGCAAGGTTGCTCAGCATGCCTTTTTTGAACATTTTTGGACACAAGCAAGGTAGAAATGTGGTGGGTTGCTGAGAACTGGACATGTGGATGCAAGGAAGTTAGTAAGTGTCCATGACTAAAAGGTGCTTAGAGGCAAGGGCTGGTCTGAAACATTTCTCAGGAATGTTTGTCTTTACATTATCTTCTAATGGTCTTTAAAAGGGAATTCCACAGTTTGGGAGCATAGCAGTAAAAAGCCTGCCATTCCATAGCGTGTTGATGAGCTGGAAGGACAGGTAAGGAACTGGAGTCAGACAAATTGTATCATGAGATGTCCAAGTCTCGAAAAACATCACTATTTACTTAAAAGAAAAATCTCTTGACACATAAACTAAATAACCATTTTCACTATAACACTCTAAAAATGGTGAGTTAATTACTCTTTTCAGAACAACCAATCCAGTGACCATCTGGGTTCAAGTCACTGTTGTTTGGTCTGACTGATGCATGATGGTGTTCCATACTTTCAGGTTGCATAACTGCTGAACAGTTACCATGATTCAACAAAGTGTTAAATGTGGGTGTGCCTACATAATATAAAATTACTGAAGAAAATTATTCTTTGCAAGAATTTCTTGACAGCAATTTAATGAATACTACAAGGAACCTGAAAATGTCAGACAGGAAAGCTGTCATCTCAAAGCACCACCCATTCAAATATTCCACAGTTAAATTAATTCTCAACATATATATATATTTTTTTTTAAACAAACTTCTTTCTCTACATTTCTGATATTATTGCATATTTTTGGTAACACATCTCCACCAAAACTGGTGGAGATGTATTTACTGGTATTTACTGTGGAAAATATCCGCTGTTAAAAGTACACAAAAAACCTGGATGCATTCTCCTTTTACACAACAAGCATGTTGTACCCTGGCTATGTTTGGGGCTGTTGCCCTCCAAGCATAGCCTCATAACACACTCTGCTTTTCTTAAAACCATGAAAACAGGGGGTGAACATTTCAGCTCTGTTGTGTTGTGCTGCAGCCAAGTCACAGGAAAAGTCTCATTCTTGCATCCTGCCACTAGGCTACACTACCTCTTACATTTTCTCAAGAAATTGCTCTCATTCCCCTTTACTCTGGATCTCTATGTTTCTCATAAGGAAAAAGGCTATGCTTCAAATAAATTGCAAAAAAACCCATTATTTTAGCTTTTGCACGTGCTTGACAGTGCACACCAAAAATTTCAAAAATCAAATATGGGTTCATGTTTGAAAAATATGAAATAAATAAAGTAATTTAAGTCATAAATGTGTACACAAATGAACATTGAAAGTAAATTTACATATGTGAAATAAAATCTTCATCCTGCCCAATGAGTTGGGGATTATCTACAGATTTCATCTGTATTCTTACTGGACTGGATAGTCGATTGTGATGTAGAAAAGTAGAAAAACAAGTGCACTCTCACTGGAGAGTCAATGGCCCAATGCCCACCTGGGAATGACAACAGACCCTTGAGGGCCATGACACTGCCATTACCCAAGCAAACAGTGGAGTCCAGTTATATAACTAAGGACTCTGGTCCCAGTGATCATGAATCTTTAAGTGGAAACCATTCACCTGAATCAGAGCATCACATTTGCAGCCTTTCAGCTGTGACAGGTTAAAGATTACAACTGTAATCTCATGGCCTATTATAGTAGCTGGTTATGTCATACAGGTGGATCAGCCTCAAAAGTTATCAGCTGAGCGAAAATTTTTTATTTGACAATGCACTCTATAGTAACTTTATGTCTGCACGTCGTGCGTCCGTATGCGTATAAGATTCACTTATCTACACAAATGTTTGTCCATCCAGGTTGTAGGAACTTCTAGAAACTTTCGCAGAAGACACAGCCAGCAACAGAACGTTCACTGACAGTGACAAAAACCTAAAACCAACCAGGATGGCCTGTGGTTTTTGACCTGTTTCAATTGCTGGCTGTTTCTCAGCACAAAAACATCCTATGCAATGACAACAAACACGTCTTGTATTAACATGTGAAAACAATTTGCATTGCATTCATTGAAAAAATGCCAAAAATATCAAAATATAAGATTTGGTAATCATATGGTGTGTTCCTGTGGTGTTCCCATATCAAAACATGCTTTGGAACATATGACTATGCGTGTTTGACTTGTTCCTTCCTTTGCATTCATTGCTGCATAACATTGTTAGTAGAAATGACAGCATTCATAACTTTGTCTTCTCTGTCAGCTGACACTCCCATAGCTCATGAAAACACTTTTTTGAACTTCTACTTTCTTTTGAACAATGCTTGCATGAAAATATGGGTATGTTGGCTTTTCTTGTTTTAGTAAATGTAAAAGGAAAACACATAGTACTGTACCTCAAATTATATTTGTCTAAACAATATGTACTGATTTTATACTCGAATACATGGCTCAGTTTTAAACCCACCTTTTAAAAACCATCTATTAAAGTGTATATAGTATTGTATATACTCTAAGTGTACTAAGTGTATGTACTGTATACTGTATAGGATATACTAAAAGTGTATCTACTGTTCTCTTTACGACAAAGTGGTTCATAGTAAACCTGTCATTTTCTTAGAGTGATCCACGGCTTTGACATTATTACCTGAAGTTTTAAGGATCATGATTTTGTCTGATGGAGAGCTGTTGTAAATTTAAAAGAAATAAATATGGGTGGAGAGAGTTTATTTGGTCATAGGTTGGGCCATCATGTTTGGCTGCATGACTCAGTTGCCATCAGTTTCACAGAAATGTTTGCATATTGTGAAGTGTCTAGTCACTGTTATTTGTTTCTATCCAATGTCACCAGTGCGTGTCAACACACCATGCCCTCCCAACATAGATGCATAGTATGTAGCACACCTACATCACATAACACTCCAGTTCCACTGACTCCTATGAGCCCTTTGTCCACTCGTATTCTTTATTGCATGAAAGAGTGTTGCATTCTTTTTTTATGATGCCTCAAAGCCGACTATCCACATGACTGACTGGTTATTCAGGTCTGTCTACTGATCATGTTGTCACTATCAGAAAGATCTCTCCCTTAGGTCACCTATGATGAAGTCATTTATGAACCAGGATGTCCCAAAAAAGCCTACCTCTAACCGACACTCTATTAGTGATATTCCCATTTTTCTCATTCCTCCCATATTTCTGGCCACATAATTCCTGCTCATTGGGCCATATGTTTTTACAGCTGAAAAGATAAGGGAAAGAGATGGGAATCTCAGAGTAGAACGGCACCAAATGAGCAAAAGAAAGTGCAAGAATTGGAGCTGCAGCCACAGACGACAGAAGAATGTGCAAATGTATGCCTTCACTGGGCCCCATTAGTCAGCGGTTAACAGTGAACCCCACCGCATCAGCCAGGGGCTGTGAAGTACAAATATTTTCACAAAACATCTGATAACACTTTCCTTTTCATTTTTTTCTTTTTTGGTCATTTTTCACGAAGCAGAAGAAATCAGAAAGGCCTTTGGTTTTTATAGTGCCAGCTTCAGGTTCAACTGTGTCATATATGAGGAGTGGTGAGTTTTACAGTTTTTGTTGAATTTTTATAATTTATAAGCTGAATCCCTTAAAAAAATGTTCCATTTTTAGCCAGCTCTCCTAAAAGGGGGCACATTTTAACAGGTCACACAAGCACCGTTTGCATTGTTCCAGTGTCACACTCTAAACAAGTGTCATGAGGAACAGAAACAAATACTTTCCAGTTTGGAACACTTGTAATATGTGTTTGCTTTGAATCTGTCAAAATCAGTAGTGAGAGAGATGGTTGCTAAAAGTCTTTAGACAGAACAGTGGAGGGATACATATCTGTTCATACAGAAACACCAGGCTGTGATGTGGTCCACTTAAAAACCGAGCAAACAGACAGAGACGCAAAGAGGCTATTTTGAAAAAAGATAACCCACAGAAATCACAGCTTGGCAAGGTATTCTCCATGCGATCACCATCGTAGAAAAGTGTTGGTTGGACTGCCAGCACGCCTGCAGCAATGACAAGTAAGCTGTAAACCGCAGCCTCTCCCTGCCCTTGTGTTTCAATGGGGTTTTTTCCCTCACAAAGCCTGTTGCTCATTACCTAGAACCCATTTCCACACTGAGTCACCCACAATGCACCACTCCTAGCACTTGCTCTCAATGAGGCCGTGCCTTATCCTCCTGTATCTCAACAGACTGCCCTGTCCTCAAGAGGCACAGGAAAAACAGTGGAAACGTTTGCTGAGGTTCACCCCGATGTGGCTGCTTCGGAGGTGTGTTTGTGGTTCCTCACATACCATCTTGGAGAAACCATTTTGGAGCCTCACATCATGCAAGGATTAATGCTGAAGTCACATTTGAATATAATGCACTTTATTTAGCTACAGACACAACATGCAGGCTATCCAGCATGAAGAAATCCTCCCTGCCCTCCCTCACATTGTGTTTGTATGTGCACATGTGTTACAACCCATATGTTTTACAGCCATGATTGCTTTCATATGGAAGCCATTTCTGATGGCTTATTGCCAGTGTATCCCACACTATGTCTCCTTTAGCCATAAATTTTCTCTTGACAGCCATAGTGTATTTTAACTTGGCCAACACTGTCTCTGAAGCCTTTAACACAGCCGCTCTTACAGGTTAGTTAAGGCTTTTACATTCAAACATACAGATGGAACATTTTAGGCAGAGTCTGCTGCAGGAGTAACGCCGTGTGTCACAAATATGTTCATGGGGTGGTATCCTGACAAAACAAAAAAAATTGTTTATACACATCTTTCAGAAATGATATCATACATGCATAGACATTGTTTTGTGACACACACATTTCTCAACTTAGAATAATACAAAAACTAACTAGGTTTGTGCATACAAATACAGACATGTTGGTCTGGCATATATATATCTATTTCAGTCCAGCCAGCTGCTTTGCACAGCACAAAGGGAAGACTGTTAGTCTCCTTCTTGTCCATTTTGTGGCTTTGACCTCTGACCCACCACTGACTCAGGCTGCCTTCCCTGTGTGGAGACAACAGAGAAGTTCAGTTATGGAGCATGTTTGCATTATCTGCATTTCTGCTCTAGTCCCTGTTGACTTTTTGGCCCACCCTCAAGCTCCCAGTTCTGTTTTACTATGAATCCGCCTTTTCCCTTTCAGATGCTGAGTTTGCTTCAGTGGTATTTCTTTTTCAGAAATATAAAATTACACTGCGTGATGTGAAAAAAATGAGAAGTAACGCAAATATGCAAGTAACATAGCAGGAATGTTGAAATTAAGTTTCCCTTTTCAAATCCAACTCCCCCTACTGCTGTAGTACTTTTGATCAGCATATTTACCCTGAATTGATACAGGAATAGCCTGGTATATAAATGGTCAAGTAACTGTGGGTTTGAACAAAGAGTTCAGCTAAACAAAACTAATAATTATGATAATAATACTGAAATTCGGAAGGTATGCTGAAGGAAGGGACAAACATAAAAACTAAAAGAGTTTAAAGTGATGTTTGTAGTTCAAAGCAGAGCAGCCATTTTTTGTTATGTAGTCCCTATTTGCTAAGTTAAGGAAGTGGCTTGTAATCTTTCCTTTCCTTCTGCTAGTGGAACAGCAAGGGGTTTAAAGGCACTGACAGGTGGAGAAGGTCAACAGGGTTGGCTTTTCAGGCAGTACTGCAGAAGTGTGGCTACCTGTGATTCTCTGTTGCTCGAGGTGATGTTGACCCACACGGTTTTTTAAGTATTGTGTGGTAAATTATTCACTGGGACAGGTTAGCTTTTCCAAGAAGTCACTCGGTTAGGTCCAGGAACACTTATCCAGAGTTCTGTTAAGGACAGACCTTGAGGTTGACCTTCTTCTCCACAAGAAACTGACATGTTCACACTGTCTTGTTTTTTATCTCACTTCCTCTAGTCGAAACAATTTTAAAGGACTTGCAGAATATCTCGACACTGATAAGAGGTTCTCCGAACCTTTTTAAAACACATGTGCACCATGTATGAAAAAAATTGCCCTCCGTCATATACTAAATTTAGTCCATGCTTCTTATCATGAGGGTCAGAATGCACAAGGTCAGCAGGAGATAGTGCGTCATCCTCAAACTCACTCAGCTTAAAATGGGCTCCAAGCCTCTGAGCAAACAAAATTAATAAACAAAAATTAATTAAATTAATTAGTAAATTAAAGGTAACTGGATTACAGGAAAGGAGTTAGTAGCCTATAATACATATAATAAATCAGTCATTTAATTGGTGAATAAGTTCACATATTAAGTGTCACACTGTTTAAACTGAACGTTTTTTCATATAAACCTTTAACTGTGGCAAACCTTTGCTGTCACATGAGGATTCGGGCATTCAGAATGGCAGATGTTTGTCTATCACTTTCTGAAATAGAGAAAGTATTCACTGACCACTCTCGATGAGTTTCCCATCCTTAAGCAGTTTTACTGGATTCAACCCAGGGACTCCTGGGAAATGTATGTATAAAGTCAATAATATTGTCTGAGGTTACCTCCTCCCTCTACAACTTCATTCTTACCTGGCCTACACCTGGGAACTTGAAAGACTCTCATGGCGATTGCAGAGCTCCTTCTGGTTTGAAAAACAGCAAATAAAGAACAATGTATAGGTCATACGAAGCTGGCCATTAGACAGTTCTGGGGTTAAGGCTCACAGCGAGTCATCTGGGTATGTGCTGGCCTCACTTGAGATTAGCAAATAGCTAACTACATAATGGGGAAACTTGCTAACTTTCTGAACCTATAGATGTGTTCCACAAGCTAATGTTCTGTTCATTATATTCATGACCATGTACTCCAGCTTTGCAGCCTGTATGACAAATTTCAACTTTTGTCACTAATCATCTGGGGGTCCGCAGGTTTTCCAGATCTGATCCAGTACTTCCTACAAATTAAAGTTTCTAGTGTTCAAACTCATGAGTACCACAAGAATAACAGAGGAACAAGTTATACTTCTATCCCAAAATTCCAAAGCTGACATGATATAATATAATGCTCCAACAGTGGAGTTGGACAACACCTGGCTGTTGCCTCTTAAGTACAGACTAGATAAAGACAAAGACCTCTCTCTAAATGGAGACTGGTTTGCCTGTCCACACCATTCTGTTTCTGTTGCTCCAGATTTTGAGTGACTATAGAAGTCATGGATTATTTGCAACATGTTTTAGCAGTAACTAGGGGAAACTTCATTAAAATCAGTTCACTTTAGCTTAATGCTCTTTAGCTTCCAATTCAAGTGGTGAATTGGTTCAGATTTTTTCACACAAGGTTGGATATTCCATGAGGCAGAGATGTACTGTGACTCAGAGACCTCAGCACAGATGAAGCTGTTTCAGTATGTGTGCTGTGGGTGATGGTTGGCACACTGCACCCCCCATGTCAGCCCACCTCATTTAAACTGCTTACTGTTGTCTATGTCATTCATGGATGCAGTTTATTCATTTTTAACCACTTTCACCAGCCTTATTTTTGTAACAACTGTTATTGTCCAAGCTGAACAGGTTAAATATATGGCATTTCGCTACTACAATATATGACCTATTCTGTGTCTGTATATCTGTTATCAACACCAGCACCATTTTCAGAAAAATACCTATGGATTGTGTTTGTTTGATTAGCAATTAATAACTGGGGAATAACTGGGTAATAAGCAAGTAATAACTGGGTAACTCTGTAATGCGAACGAAAGGTTGATTTGGGTTCATTTGTATCAATGTATGAATATTATAAGCAGTCCGTGCTGTGGGGTGTCGCATGCGTAGATCTAATTTGATTTCTTTTCTTGAGAACTTGTTGCTTTCATAGTGCATTTTTATGCCACCTTGAAAAAAGCCACATGATCACCCTGGGTGGGTGGAGGAGCTGCAGTCCCGTTATCAGCATCACATGCAGCGCAGCGATAGGAAGTTGTAAAAATAAGTAAGGCAGTAGGCCAGTGAGAAACGATAGATATGTCAGTATCGCCTTCTGATGGAGTCGGTTTCTGTGTTGGTCTCTACTTCAGCTCTACTTCCTACTTCATTTTCTAACAGTCAAACAGCTCTCTTTTGCAAAAGCTCCTTACTTGCTTGTCTGGGCTTATTCTTAATTTTGGCCCAGGGTCCTATGAAGCCATGACTAACACAATCTTCTAATGATTCTAACGTTCCTAAAAGTCACCAAAAATCCTGCTCCGTCACGCTCCTGTCACTGTAATTCGGGGCATTCATAACAAGAGCAAGAAAGAAAGGGGTGTGGCCTCCTGTCTGTGCATGCACATATGGTGTCACTAAATATTCTCCCTGCCTATTTTCCTTATGTCTGCACAAATGCACATGCTATACCCTGGAAAATATGAGCATACCTTTAAGACTCTGGCCAGCAAGGGGGCTCTTCTGTCTCAGGGCCCTGTGTGTCGGCCACCCGAGGAGTATGCCAAAGTTCCTTTCAAGGTCTTGATACACTAACAACCCCAGTTCATTTCCCTGCATGTTTTTTGTGCTGGCCCACTCTGATAATAGAGAGGACTCCCACTGTTCCTTTTCCTGCATAAATGCAAACAGCCTCAATGAAAATGGCCCTCCACCAATGGCCTATTATTTCCCTAGGCGCTTTCATCGTGTCTTTTGGCGCAAACCCTTTGCTGTTGATTCCACCCACAATGTAAATTGGTTCTAGAACACTTTGGCCTCCCTGGCTCTAGTATTGTTCCATTCCCTCCCCCCTACTTCCTTTCTCAACTTCCCAAACCCCTTGGACGTTTCTCACTCCCTCCCATTGATATAAGCATGTCCTTCTTCAGTTCACTGTTGCTTTGTCATTTTGTGATTTCTTTGTCTCAATTTGTTCTCTCCTTATGTTTTGTGTGTTCATTATTTTCTAAAATCATTAGAAATTGTGTCCTCATTATTTTCTAAAATCATGATTTCTAAAATCGTGACTATATGTGTGTGTGTGTGTGTGTGTGTGTGTGTGTGTGTGTGTGTTATTGCCTTCTCACCAACCTTCCCTAAAGTCACACAATTCAACCAGTGTCCTTTTCATCAATCCTGTGATGGTTACCTTACCTTGAACAATTTGCTGGGTCGTCCACCGCTAGTTCTTTGACACTTTGGTTCTTTGCATGCAATTCCATTCACAAAAAGTTTTCAACCATTGATGAGACAGACCACAGCACCCTGCAGGAGGAAAAGCAAAACCCCTGCAGGGAGTCCAAAACGGGGGGATACCCCTAATAAAACTCTAAACAGTTTCAGATAAGAGGAGGATAGAGTCTCTAACAGATCTTTTAAAACAAATGGTGAGGCAGCCACGACTACAGAGATCTGTTGTACAGCACATATTATACTGGTTTCATAACATATAAATAACAAAATGAGTCATAAATTCCTTTCACAGTACATTTGTGCTGATTTATTTCATAGGCTCCTTAATACTAACATGACAAAAAGAAAGTCAAACCTGAGAAGGCTAGCTCTGTGTTGAACTTGTTAGCATGTTCATTTTGGCATCTCAGCTGTGTTTGCACAGCCATGTTCCTGACCAGAGCAGTGCTAAATATAGAGGCCACTTCCAGCTTGTAAACGTCAAGCCTAAAGCGACAGATGTTCTCTGAACTGCATTTATGCGCTTCAAACTACTGTGCCCACCACCAAAGGAAACACACAGACTTTTAGGGGTTCGAATGGCCAACAAGCACAGTTGAACATTCCCATAGAGTAGACTTCTGCTCACAACGCGGCAGGGCACTGTGTTATGGGAACTGAGTTATGTACAAGATATGAGTAAATTTGTTTTAAAATTAATAATTTTGTCATACAAAAATACACCACAATTCATTATAGTCTGAATATTGATGTTTCTGTGAGATTTGCTTACTTCACTTTACCTTACAGGGCTGACCAAGAGTGCCATAACAAAGCTTTCCTTTCTGTGTGGGTGGCAGCTCTCTCCCTTGACAGGCTCCACTCAGTTCACCAGCCCTTTATAACCTTCTGATGCTATAAAACATGTTGCAATGTATACTTGCATCAAAAAATGCACGATGATGTTGATGTGATAGTCTAGGATTAGTCAAGCTGTGAATGGAACGTTGGAATAGATACTGCTCCTCTAAGCAGGACCCAGAAATTCCCTCTGTCACTCACCCATGGCCAACAATGAGAGTTTTTCATCATCTGCATGTAAAAATTGATTCCATTCCTTTCGTCATTCTCACTCTGATGGATACCCCCAGTTCACCCCCAGCCCTGTTATGCTCCAGCTCCCACCTTCCTCAGTCCCTGCAGTTCAGATGATTAAAGCACAGATGCCTTCACTCAGAGCAGCAGGTGTCCCCAAGTCCAGGCCACTCCCTTCTCATATGGGCGCTCTATCAGACATCTTAAATATTCACCCTGTGTTAGGCATCTATCAACATTTTGGCTTATAACATACTGTAACTCTGCTGTCAACTGGTAAACACCAAGGTCTGAGAGGTGGGGGTGTTAAGCTTCCATTCCAAGCAGCTCATTCGTTTGTTTTCTGTGTGTTCTTTCCAAAAACTGATCTAAAAAATGTATGTGGAAAATCTGGTAAGAGAACATTTTCATATGTATTTTTTGTGCTATCAGCCATTGTTCCATAACATGATGTATGAGGTGCCTGTCTGTTTTTTAACCACTGAATAACATGACCAATCAGTTTCTGTTTAAATTATAACCCTATTATGGAAAGAAATTCAGTGGGTTTTTTCCCCACTGGGCAGAGATGTCGCAAAGCATTTTTTCTTGGACTCCCTCTAGAGAGCACAAATTTGTCACGTTACTGCAAAACGTGTCTAGTTATAAACAAGCCATTTTGAGCAATGCTACCAAAAAACTGTACTTCTGGGAAATGCACAGCATGTTGTATTCCTACACTGTTTCACAGGGGTTTCTGTGAGATAAATAGATGTCAGAGATGACTCAGTCTTGAGAGGGTTAAACTATCCCCTCCCCCCACCTAAGTTTCATTGTTCATCACTGTTCCTGTCCCGTGTAGAAAAAAAAAGCAAAAAGCACAGGCACACGAATGGCCCCCACTTTGACGTCAGTCCTCTAATGAGCAAACAGCTCTCAGATGTTGCACTTCTCACCACTTAGGTGTTTAAACATGACACAAACAGAAAATATAGATCACATGCACCTTTGCTGCAGTTGCAAAGGCGAAAAAAAAATATTTGACAGATTTTGGCAATTCTCTTGTAAAAAGGACAAAAAATGAATAGCTTTGAATGTAAATATATTGTCCAATTATTTCTTACCACGTGGCCAGATACATGTTTCTTGACGTTTCAATAGTAGTAAGGATAGCAAGAAATGGCTCATATTCAATTTGGCCAGGATGAAATTAAGAAACTCTTGTTTTTACAGAGAATTCAGTGGCCATAAAGGCTTGAACTTTATTATGGACACGCTGTGACAGTCAGGTGGTGAAGATTCATGGTCTATGAGGTTTAAAGAACCTGATAAATATGCAGATACCGTTAGTACATACACATGAAGATATAAAAAGACATGTGAACAAACACATATAACATGAAAGTCACCGGATCTTTTAGAGTCAACATTAAGCACGTTTAAGGAGCATTTACTCACAGCAAGATAAAACTAAAACCATCTAGACCAGAGACTTGCCCTACCAGTTAACTGAATAACAGCTTTAACACAACGCCATCAAAAAGTCTTTGATTCAGTTATCATTAGTTGTTTCCTTAGAAGTCCAAGTACATTGTAGGACTAATCTTTGGCATGAAAATCAAACAATAAAAATACAGATGCCAGCACAATTAATAAACATTTTCGAAAGAAGTCTGAACTCTAGGCCTATTTCCAGAAACCTCCAGAGCTCACTGCACTCATGGCAGGGGTCAAAGGTCAAGCCAAGCAAAGGGCAGAGCCCCATCCAAAGCCTCAGATGTGGATGCCCACTATGTCAGTCTGATAGACTGGCTGGTGGTGCTCAGGGGTTCAGTCTGGAAGTCATATGTGCTGGCTAGCATGTCCTCTCCTGGACGTGCAGTGACTGACTGTGGTTATATCAGCAAAGAATGCATTGGGGGAAAAACGTGTGTCCCAGGGCCAGACTTCCTAACTTAACTGGTTTATCTTGAAAAACATAAAATATTTTCCTTGTAAATCCATCTATCCCTCCATCTATTTACTTGAGTTTGATTTAGAAATTGTTAGTCCTTAATACCATGAACTCAATTTGTACTGTAAAACTGTCCAACAGGTGGTGTGAGTGAAAAAAGACCTCACTGTGAATTCTGTGGGCAATGAACAACTCCTCTTTTGACATTCTGAGAATTTGATAACTTATTTAACTATGAAGCACTGTCCTGTAAGCACTGTGAGTGTGGAATAATTTTTCTGTGAGCTGTGTTGGTGCTGAAAATATAGTCTCTAAAGCAGTGAGAGTATTAAATACCATATCCTCACTTTATGCTCTCTGAATACTGAACATGCACAGTGAGGATGCCTTCTGTAACATGCTGCTATTGCTAACTCCAGACTCAGGCCCTCCAAAAGCTCTCAGCTGATCCAAGTGGAATAAATGTATCCGGTTTTAGAAACCTCAAAAGTGTTCCAGGAACTGCCTCTGACCAAAGTTAATGTAAATATGTGGAAAATGCTCTTTTTTTTAAGCTGAAATTTCCTGATTAAACTGAAACAACAATGGCTAAAAAAAAATTAAAAACAAAACCGCAAAGCATTTCAAAACTTATATTTAAATGACCTTGTCTGCCCTATGCTAACCAGAGAGCATGACCGGTTTTGGAACAGAGGAAGGGGGCAGTCCTCAGGGTCCTCTCAGTATTGTCATCACTCCACACAATATGCAAAGACAGCAATGGGGGGCCTCTGGATACGTGACTACCATGAGGCCCAACAGCAAGCCTATAACTTCCACCTGAATATAGCCTTGTTTGTACTGGTGTCTCCTCCCCAGAAAAATCCTTTGAAATATCAGCACAGCTGTGATTCAAGAGATCAAAGTGCAATTATTGAGTCAAGAATTTTGATAATTTCATTTCTGTTGACAATGGGGATTTGTTGGTAAGTACTGTCCACCTTCAGCATCATTAGTCTTTGTCCTGGATCAGTTATGTCTTGTCTTCATGGAAAGGGTAGAGTATAGGAGGGTGTGATCGTTTTCCTCGAGAATGCATGCATGGTGAATGACTCTGGGGGTCAACTCAAGAAGAAGTTTGGCAAAATATTAAAAGGACCCATCCATTGCTGACAGCAGAACGAACCTGAGAGGCTGTAAGGGAGGAATGAATAAGGTCTGGGCAAAAGCCAAATTATGCTGAGTCATCAACATTAGTCTAAAGAAAAGAACTCTTCAGAAGCAGGCTTGCAGACATTAACTCGGTGGCCAAACGGGTCATGTGCCACTGTTTATGGAATCACAAGCCACTCATATGATTTACAGCCTCTCCAAAATGCTAAAAGAAGCCTTTACCTCTTAATATTCAAGCCTGCATCTTTGTCCAGGTTACTTGTCATGCTGCGAGACTTGTGTTCATCCCTTCCTTCGTGTGAGCTTTGCGCTATTTACTTTAATAGGAGGCTGCTCTGTTTTCACAGGATGCTACTGACTTCCTACAAGATAAAGTGGGAAGAAATGGGAATGAAAAAAATTTGCTCCCTTGAGTGAAAAACTCAGTTTTTGGATGACAGCTGTGTCATTGAGGCCTGAAAGGAACTTCACTGTTATCCCAAGTAGTCAGTGCCATGAACTCAATTACCTCTGTTTCTACCGTCCACCCAGACACAGTGCTACTTCAGGATACCAGTAGCTGACATAGCGGTGAATGCCAAGATGATAAAGAATATGGGATGGGGCCAGATTCCCTGTCTGGTTCTAAAAGTCTACAAGAATGTGCCTTGGATTCTTGACAAGCATGTTTATTCAGGGGTGTGGGTATATGCAGTTCTATTTCCATTTTTTGTATAGTCCAACTTCATTCTGTGATTTTCTCAGATGTGGCCATACTGCTGTTCCATGCAAATGGTTTGTGGTTTTTCACACCGAGATTTTTTAAAATAATGCTTGGCAGACAGTTAGTAGTGGCACAGATCTGAGGCCAGTGTCAATGAGGGCGTTGCTTAGAAGCCTAGCAAAGAACACCGTCTATCCATATATAAAAAACTTTGTACATGTTACTTCATGTAACTGGGATCAAAGAGGACCATGAGGATTTTACTTCTGAAAAATGTATTGTAATCCATATTTCAGTATAACTGGGGGCTTGAAATTATCTAAAATACTGTTTCAAAACCTGAAGTTCAAATGAAACCTGTTGCTCGCTCACTGCTGGCTCAGTAATATGGTACAAAGTAGGGCTGAAAGCTATATGACTAGGGCTGATATTGACCCTTGCCCAAAGGCCATTGCAGTCAGAGATCAAACATGAAGCTACAGATTCTCCCTGGTCATATTTCTATCTTCTGTGCCTTTCGTCTATCTGCCTGTTTCATTAGTGTGCTTCAGTGAGCCGGGTGACTGTAAAGTGGATGACGTACGTTGTACAATGTACTGGGTTTATCATAGGTTACAGACAGCCTGTTGGCCAACACTGTGTAATGATTCACTGTGACCGTTCCAGAAGTGGGGAGGAGTGTATGTACATCTTACGTGCACATGCTGGGTGGGGGTGTTGGGGGTTGGCTGTGACTCTTATCTTTTCCTTAACCAACAGCTTTGTTACTGAAATAATACAATATTTGTCAATGTCCACAAAGTGACTGACACCCATGAAGTCAACAGATTTTAGACACTAAAAATATATAGAAATGTCTTAAATGTATTTTTATTTGAAGAGTCAGACTGCTTAAACAACATCCATTCTCCAGCAGTATAACTCTGCTCAATCTCATATGTTGATATCCACTCAGGGACTGAAACAACAGTAAAAATGACAGTGACAGCCCTTGAAACCAGCAGTTTTTTTTTTTTTACAAATACGAGTAAGCAGATCGGTTGATGGTAGGATAGTCAGTAATGATTCTAAGTAAAACCTCCTCCACTAAACTGAGGATTTTGTGTGTATTTCCCGACACAAACCGTGCTGCTTTTCCACAAACTGTTTCTCCCACACCACTCATCTACAAGACTATGGATGTAGGGATGGCATGAGGGACTTGAGGTGGTAAGTATGGATGCCTTGCCTAGAGGATGAACAAGAAAAATTCAAAAATGAAACATAACAGAAATCAACCCAGACAAAGAAGTAATGGATTGGACCAAGCATTAAATTGTATTGTAAACAAAACAAAGATTCAGAATAAATAAATAACACAGGGATCATGGAACTGGTCCTGGCTTAAAGCTTGTCAGAACTGATTCTGCTTCAAATAAACATGTTGAAAAATACCACAGACAAAATGAGTGTCTTTTTATTTACCTGTGTTTGTTTTACTCAAGGGGAGAACAATTAATCTGCTCTATGGACAATTACAGAGGAGCCAAAGGACTAGAGAGGTCCGATCAGGTCCTGCGGATCTGGTATTTCACTGCATGTAAACAGGATAGGCTGTGCTGGCAAGGTGGTCCTCTCAAACACAAACAAAGGTCTTTCTTACTTGGGTCTGAGCTACAAACTTTTTCTGAAACTGCAACATTTAATATGAAAGTGTTAGCAATTGATGCCTCCCCATGAAACACACATTTGGAAGCATTGTTTTTGGCACCAAAAGCACAACATTCAATGGCCACTGTGCAAAGCTGGTTGTCTGGACCTTGGGATGCTACTCCTTCTTGGAATTTGGTTGTTACTCAGAAACTCCTGTGTTCAAGTAGATCATCCTGACAGCTTCAGATCCACAGTAATAAACAGCAAGTGAAGGCAGGGTGGAAGATGACACAAGGCAGGGCATGGGGAGGGGGTAAGTATGGCAGTGCAGGAGTGTGTTCCATCAATTCTCCAGATGTTCCTGAACAGTTCCAGCTGTTTCTGGCCTGCCTGCAGGTAAGTGCAAGCCTGTGGAAGGTGGAGAACAGATAATAATTTGGAGGCTCCAGGCTGTAATTCATCTTTGAGGCTGTAAGCATGTTTCAGAGTGCCATCATCTTTCCCCTGACTGGTGCTCCTATTTCTTATGGGATAGGACCCAGTAAATGGGAAGCGGATGTTGTTGGAATGGGGGGTCATGCTCCTTGTCTTACTAGTGTGTGAAAGACAGACGAGGGAACAATTATGGATTTCACACATTCATTTGGATCATTAAATGTCCTTTTGAGGACCGGGCAATAAAGGAGGGATGAAGCGGGGTCTCGGCCAGTGTGGCTTTAAACACTGACATCACGACTGCTCATTCGGCCCAATTATACAGAGGTCCCAGTCATTTGGGGCCAGTGTGGATGTGTATTTATCATGAACTGGAATGTACAGCATCTGGGAATGTGCGAGCACTGTTAGTGGTTTGGGTGGAAGTGTAAACACGCTGTTTTACGAGCTAGTACGGATAGTGCGGTGTATACATTGAGAGACAGCTGTGTCTGCCTTATGTTTGCTACAGTACATTTGTGGAAACCTTTATTTCTCAAAACATAAGTGTAATGCAGGATTAAGGGGTGGACATCTGACTCAAGCATTACAGAATGTGATGGGACCTGTCAGGTTCCATTAAACCTTTATTAAAGTCTAGGTTTGGTTTTAACAGAAAAGGACTATTATGTTGTTTACTAAGTAACTTTGCTGGTAGCACCAACACTTTGCGTTACTTCACCAAATGACTTCGAATGGTCATTGTAAGCAGTTTGAAAAAATAAACTGTCAAACTGAGTCTTTCTTCAGTTTGAGCCCAAATATTAACATCTTTTTTCTAGGTTTGGGTAGGGCTCTGAATACTGGATTATTGTTTATTTTTGACACTTCTGTCCAAGGCACGTTACAATGTTACAGTTGTGTTGAAAACTATTTAGAATTATTTGCAGATTGATACAGCTGGGTATTTTTTATTAAATCAGTTCCAGGTAAGAACCGTGCTCAAGGATACTTCAGCAGGAAGAGTAGCATCCAAACCCAGGTTTTTTAAGCCCCACTTGTAACCACTACAACACCCCCTGGATATTAATTCACTGGGTCAGGGCTGGGTGATGGATCTTTATGTACAAATTATTTATAAGTTGTTTCCTTTCTTGCCCAGACCATTACCTAAAGTGGCATATCTATCAGTGTTAGCATTAAGTGAGACACTGCTCACAGAAGTATTGTGCTGCTTAGCAGTGAACAGTGGAACAGGGTTGGTTACTGTAAGCATACAGTGACACTTTGTTTATCACCATTAACATATAGTGATGTATTACTTTTCAATGTTTGAGTTTCAGTATTGAGTTTCACTGCTATTTTATTTGTACATAGTGTGTGGTAATTCCATACTGGATCTTTTTTATGACCTATTTATTAGGTGCACTAATTCTTTTATTGAAAGCCATTGTAGCTTTGTCCTTGACTATTTTACAGATTGTTATATTTTATACTAAGCAACATATATAAGAATAATTCAAGTACACCATCTATGGCTCCAGTTTTTAAATCCAGTTTGTACAAGGTTACACAGACATTGCCATTGATAGTTTCTATAAGTGCGTATTTCTTTGAAACAATATGTTGTGTTCCCTGTTCTCAGTCAAAGAGCACACAGTAAGATCCAGATTGTCCAAGCCAAGTTAATACACTCATGCTGATGCTTACTGAAGATGGCACTGGCAGTCAGAGAATTGCCCTTTGGGGCCCGAGAGCCCACGCTAAGATAAGATCGCTGCTTGAAGTTGTAACAGAGAGCTGGTGTGCTCATAGCCACCTCGTGGCACCTGAAGGATATTCTCTCCTCCTCTCTAGCAACCCCGTAGGTTGGACAGTGGTGGCTTCCCGGCACACAAGTGTCAGCCTGTTTTCCCCTTTTACAGAAAAATATGTCTCAGTCCTCAATGGAAACTGTATTATGAATATGACTGTATCTGGAGTATTTATCAGAAACTGAATGTGACATAATCACCTAAATACATAGATGGTAATGAATCAGTTTTGTATGTCTGCGTGCATGTTTCCTCCTCTAGAAACAAAACTCCAGCAGGTTACAAAAAGCTGATCTAGTGTTTTGGTGGACGCTACAAAAAAGACTTAAACTGAAGTGCTTTGAACACAGCCACTGCTAAGCAGAGAAACTATAAAGCCAAGACTGAATATCTTGTTATTAGGGGAAGAAATCAGCTGTTTTCATTACTACCAGTGCTTTGGTTTGGGGGGGACCCACATACTGGATCACTGGGTTGATTAGGTTACATGTTGTAAGGATGGAACTAAGTCTACTGCTGAGATCTGGCCATCCAAGGTGCACATCCCAGTCCTGCTTTTACTCCCAGCAGCCTTTGGGACTGAAAGGCAGCTCTTTTTATTACTATCACCACCTTTATTACAGCTGGAGGGCAGAAGTGAAAACCAACCAGCAATAAGAGGACCAGTATTTATAAGCATAGGTTATATAATATAAAATATATCAAATTGAGATTTGGGGTCTTTGGCGATTGCATAATTTATTGCATTAGTTTACCTGATTCCATTTTATTGGTTTTTGCTGTTATTTCTCCATAATGATATTTGCTTTTGAGTGTATCTATGCATGTAATCGCCTGAGAGAGCAAATATCTAGAGGCATTCTGAACAGCCTGGAAGAACTTTGAATTTGTGCTTGGTTCAAACCCATAGGACAAGGTTTGGCATCCAAAACAGATACACAAAACCAGAGCAAGGCAGAGGTGAAAGCAGACAATGTCAGTAGAGAATAAATTGTAATTCCCTGCCCTTCACCTCTGCTGACTGCCCAGCCAGGTTAATAAAGGAACATGACTCATGGTACCTGTCTTATTTACCAGCACTTAAATGGATGTTTTTACTATTGATCTCCTTCAGGTCTTTTTCCACCAAACAAAGGTAGCACTCTTCACCACGGCTCGACCCTGATACAGCGGATTATGAGATCAGATCTCTGCTAGGTTATGACTGTTGTACCCTTGAGCAAAGCAACTGAATTGCTCCAGTTTAAAAGGAGCAATATAGATAGGTTACACATTTTCCAAGGACCTTGATAAGGGACTCTGTGAAGCAAACTGACAGTATGAGCCGTAATGATGCTGGCCGATGCACTGCAGATTCAGGTCAGCAATTCAGCATTCTGTCGGCATGATAGCGGCTCCACAGCACTGGTTGTAGGCTTTCAATGATTAACTTTTCTGTGCTCTGTAATGCATCTCAATCACAAGTGCGCACAAAGGCTCTCTCATTTTCTAGCAAAGCTCCAGAAAGATAAACAATGGCGCTATTCTGCCCGCAAGGACCGACAAGGTTACCCATGTGCGTGCGCTAAACCTGGTTGTCTTGTGCCCTTGTGGAGGGGGGGACTAGGGAAAACCCGTGAAACAGCATCCATATTACTGTGATGGGGGGTCCATGTAACAGCAACCACGTTGCTTGTGTTGCACATAAAAAAAACATGAGCAGGCTTGAAACAGCTTCGTGGCTGAGTAAAAAATGTTTAGAAAATGACAAAATGAAAAGCAACTGAAAAATACAATCCGAGCCAGTAAGGAAAAAACCAAATGTAACTATGGCCACACAGGACAAGCATCAGCATTCAAGAAAGACGGATCAGTCCAGGACAGAGTGTGTGGGCATGCTTACATCATTTCCCAGTGCTTGTGGATTCTATTTAACAAAGAAATGTTCAGGAGAAGAAAACAAACTCCTTAAAGATGATAACAAAACAGCAGTCCTCAACAAACATATGTATGCGCACAGTTGAAACACACGGAGGTCTACAAGCAACCCTGTTAGCAGCCCAGATACTTTTAGCAGCGGTATGGGTGTAGAATTAGTGTACCTGACAGTAAAGAATCTAAAGACTGTCAAACTTGCCTAGAAGCGAAAGAAACTAGACCTCCTACTTGTGTACTGTGTATATATTTGTCTGTCATTTTGTCCGTATATCTGTGTAAGCTTTCAGGTACATACGTGTCCTCCTGTGTTTGTCTGTAAGTATGTGTATGTGTGTGTACTGTGCTGAATAGGGGCTGCTGGAATAAGGGCTATGGGATGGCAGTGTGTTTGGCCCTCCATGCAGCAGCACACAGAGGCTGCTCTGACTCTGACAAGGTGAGCCCCCAGTGAGTGCCGACGGGAGAGGACTTCGAGCCCGGCCTATGAATGACCCGCCTCAGCACACGGGATAAAGGGTGTCTGTAAGCCGGCTCCTGCTCCCTGGCCGTATGGTGGGGTCATCCCAGCGGCCGTACGGCCAGATTAAAGGGGATCATTGATGGCTGGGCAGTGGGAGCAAGTCCGAGATCTGGCCAGGAGCGGAACGGGGTGGGGAGAGCAGCACGAACCGCAGTATGATTTGCATCCACCGAGTGGAGTTGAGAGGAAACGCCAACCACAAGCCCAAAAACAGTGCCAAGATGGGCACCGCCATGCCACTCTGTAAGGGGTGCCACTGAGCTGTTTTCCTATCCCTACACCAGTTCTTCCCTGTTTGTAGCTAATGTTCACACAGAGGCCAACTGGCAAGTTTACAGGCAAAGGTCAAGTTCAGAAACAATACATGACTCATAAAGACACACCATCTCTGCATCACTGGGCACAAAACAGCTCTCAATTCAAGGGAGTCTGAGCAAGACAGGCAGACAGACATAGTGTGATGCACAAGCTCTCTCAAGAGGCAGGTCAGTGATAGTGGTTTATTTAAAGACTTCTTTGCTCCGTGGGGTTCTACACACAGCCCAATGCCCCATATGGGGGGGGGAGGCAGGGGCAGCTGGCCCTTTAAAGGACGTGCTGTGGCCGCTTGTTTACACTCTTTACTATTTCTGCAGCGTCCATGGCCAGAGTGTGCGAGCTGTTCATGCGTGAATAGGAAAGCCCGCCTAATCTCACTCACCAATATCCTGTCTCTCCGCAGCTGCAGGTTGTGCATAGCACAGGGAGGCAGAAGCATTAAAGGTACACAAACACTCATTTCCTCTGCAGCCTGGGAGATAGTATCGACAACGCCTTTGTTTTAATGCCAGAAATATGAAATGTTGACTTGACTAAGCGCACTGCTGCTGGGCAGTAACCTCCTGAACTCCGACCTTCGATCTCTTCACCCATCAACAGTCAGCAGGTCACACTGACTTACCTCCTGTTCAACTGCCTTCCAGGTGCAGATGGTGCTGCTGTGTCTTGCATCATGTCAAATGAAGAAAAACACCCTTTGCGCATCACTTTTTTTCCACTTACCTTCATCCAGAGCCGCTCATGGTTTTCAAGACTTGGAACCGCAACATATTTCACTGGAGTGTTCAAACTTTACTACCTCACTCAAGGGTACTATAGTAAGCCCTCACATTCAGGTAACAAGCCTGTGCCCTTAACCACTACACTACCAGCTGCACTGGTTTCAAAGATCTTTCCATCAACAAGAAATTTTAACCCAGAAACTTTCCAAAAATCATACTGTCTGACCCAACATTCCCTGCACAATAATTTAGCAAAGCTGAAGTATTTACCTTGTATAAACATTTAGATGATTACATATCTTTACTAACTTACAGTATACTCAGATGTGCTCAATTTATATTTTCCAAGGCAAAAATATTTACATAATATTAAGATAAGGACTCTCAAGTTGAATCTTTGCCAATAATTTTATTTTAATAACACTAATAGAAACATGGACTGCGCCTTAACATCGTACTCGGTCATATTTGTGCACCACTGTGTAAATTCTGACTGAGTGCTCGATGGTGAGATATTGTCACATGAGAATGATTTGATCTGAGTTAATATGTCACAGTTTTGTAGTTTACATGTCCTCTAACCCAGTGGACTGTTTGACACACTGCAGGCCCTTCTTGCAGGACATGCAGTGAGTCAGCTGGCAGGAATGCTCCATGGCGAGAAGCTGGTAGGTGAGAAACTCCAACAATGTAACATTCACTCAGCAAAGTCGTAATATTGACGCAGAGCCATAACGATGAGCTAGCATCCCTAAAAGCCCCTCTGGATGGTCACAGCTATTGTATAATGCTTTCCTGGGGGCAATTTGTGGAGGTCCCGAGAAGACTAATGTAAGGTACATTCCACATTTCATTGTACCCTTGAGCATGTGCCAGCCCAGCTGAAGGCATATGCATCTAAACAAAATGTGTTGGTTAATCTTTTACAGCTCCTCTCTTTCCAGTTGTTCCAGATCTGCACTCTGTGATAGCTACAGTCCAGTGCATTCCGCAAATATCATCACAGTCTGCAATATGTCTTTAAAATTGAAACAAAAGTAAATCGTATTTGTGTGATTTGCAGATTTATAATCTGAGTAGCTTGCCTGTTACAGTCATACATTTTTACAAAGTTATATCAGCAGCACATGAAGTATGAAGCATATAGACCTTTTATAGAAAACTACTGTTATATTGACCTCAGTGATGTGAATGTAACACTGTGTTGTGTGTTACCAGCAGTGGGTGTGTGTACTACTCTGGCTTTCATTATAGGATTCAGGTGAAGATGATGCAGCATACCATGTCTATTCTTCAAACACAGCAAAGCCAGAGCCAAAGAGCAACACATAAGCTTAAGGTACAAACAAATAGGAGGGAAAATAAATTAGATTATGGCAGAAATACCATCCTTTTAAAAAGCATTTACATTTACACACATACAGCATAGAAAAACAAACACCAAACTCAGCTCCTTAGTCTGCTAGGGCTAGAGTCTGGTGCCACCAACGCTCAAGCTGGAAGGTATGGGTGAGGCCATATGCGTCTGTTTGAGTCACTGCAAATGTGACTGTCTATGCCCAATATAAGCATCTTCTACTCAGAGGAGAGGGCAGGTGACTGGCCGTGCCAGGTGTGCAGGCCACAGAGGGTAATGTGTCAGTCAGACATGTCTGCAGCCCCCGCACTTCAATGAGCCCCTCAGGCACTCACCAGCAAGGTCTGGAAGATGTTCAGTCGACATGATAAAAAACATTGCCTTATCACAGAACTCCCTGCTGACAAACAGCCATAACACCATTGCCCTGACCCCGCCCTGGCCTTCCTCCCCAAACAAAGTAACGTTTAAGTAGGATTTATCGGTGCTCTCTGTACGACTTTATGGCTGTAACAGAATAAATGCAGGGTCAGACTTTGACCTAAGTGTAGGATTTACATTCCCGTTTGTCGTGTCCAGGCTCCAAAACCTCCATTTGAGACTCAGCAAATGCAGTTGGGAACAACAATCTCATGGTTTGAAGACCATGTGGGCCAAAATGTGGGTGCTGCTGCTGGCTTTGGCTCTGAGGCTGACCCAGGGCCTTTGACCTTCCATCCACCCAAAGCAGGAAGGGTGTGCTCTCCCTGACTGCTCCAGGTCTGCCCCCCAACCCCCACCCCCCACAGGGTGAAGAGCGGTGGACACATGTGATGAGGAAAAGCAGGATTCTCCTCCTTTGGATGTAGGGAAGCCCTGGTAATCACAAACTTCCTTCCCGCAAACCTCTGCTGAGTCACCGAAGTGGACATTCAGAAAAAGACAAAATCTTCTCTTCATTGCTGTTACTCTAAAGAAACATTTTCTAACATAGTTATACTGTTAAAACCTAGCAGGGGTGTTGCAGTGATGGTAGAACCTGAAACCTGTGTAACTTTAAACAGGGTGATTACACATTTTAATTCTTATTGTATGAGAAGGACAGTGAGGTTTTAAAACTATTGCATTTTGAGGGAATGGCTGCTATGAGTTGACAGTGTGTTTCACTTTCACATTTTTTTGTTCCTACAAGATTTTCAGACTGGTGTCAGAAGGAAAATTTTGCCATGTACAGTGAATAAATTTCATTATAATTCTAAATACATATAAAGCAATTACAATTGTACAATATATGCATGTTCAACATACACCGTTTAAGAGTACTTGTATATTTCTCCAAGGAAATGGTTTCTGCCCGGAGAGACAGGGCTGATGGGAAAAAAGGTAGGATACTAGACCGGGGGGCAATACCTGTGTTACAGGGGCCACTGTTTCATAACTCCCATGACTCATGGAAGTTCAAGTAGAAGTATCCCCAGTCAAAAGCCACATGTGACCTAGAAGATGGATATAAAATGTTACTCATTAGCAGGAAGTGAGCTCCTAGGATATTCAAGTCGGAACGGTAAGTCCCACAAGTAGACAGACATGCTTGGCCCTGCAGCAACTGAAAGCTGGCCTGAAAACAGCCACAACCGCAACACAGTTGTTGTGCAATCAAAGCCACCCTGCCAGCCGCCCTGTTGTTTACCACACATCACAGCACACAGATACATTTTGTTTAGAACCACAGTGTGTTTGTAATCTTACACGTCTGTACTCCGCAGAGACGGCCAAGCACCGTCTTACAAGCAGTTGTTTGCAGATAAACATTTTCTGAATGAATTTCCTCTGGCGTGACTGTGGCATAGGCATCCCAGCCAGAGCTGCTGGAATGCAGGGGACACAAGTGGACAGGGTTACACATCTCCTTCCTTGCGGGCGAGGTACTGGAGGAGCACTGTCCGCACAACAGCACTGGGACTGCTTTTACAGTAGACACAGGGGGCCAAGTGACACACCTTCAAAATGCCAACAGAAAATGGAATCCTATCAGCTTCATAGCCACAGATCAAAAACTCAGCGTATATATGACTGAGCGTATATTACCAAGAACTTCATGTTAAAATGGCTCCGAGAAGCAGCAAGGAACAGGTCTCAGATTGTTTCTTCTAGAAACTACACACCAATAATTAAAAAAAAACAGGAAAAAGTGGTGGAAATGGGTGTTGGTGGGGAACAGCATTTTTCCTGCCAGTTCGTAATCACAACTCGGGAGAGTTTCCTGTCATTGTGGGAGGCCGGACCCATTAGCCGACAGGCACTTCACCCACCCGCACAGGTACACAAAGGTCCACTTGGCACAGGGAGCCCATTGTGGGACCTTCAGCTCTCCCTGATAAACATTTCATTATGAAATTCTGAAGACATTGTAAATATTTGTGGGCCGTTATCACCCACCTTATCTCCGCTTGAACTCTGCGCACCACTTTAGCATTTGAGCTTTACTTTCTTAATGACTGCTGGTTGTGGTCATGCAATGAAGACAGTAAAACAATAGAATTACAATAGAAAGGCTCTTGACAAGCAAACAAAACACTGGTCTCTTCAGCTAAACGTAACACTGGTCATCTGACCTTCCTCTTGATCTATGACACCTAGTAAAGTTTTGTTTAAAGGCTGACAGCACCTCTACTAATTCCTAATACAGTGACGATTAACATGTATCCTATCAGTGTTGCCACTGCCTACTGTTATCACCTTCTTTTCTTCAAATTTACATCAATCCACTTATTTGAAGCATTAGTCCAAAGCGACTTAAACTGTTGAGCTACTTACAATTACTTGCCCATTTACACTGTATCATAGGGTATCATTTACTATATCAGCGCAGGGTACTACAAGCAGGAGATGTATCTGGGGTTTTTTGGGCACAAAGCAGCAGCTCTAACCACTACACTAACTGCCACCTCAGCATATGAAACCTGCTGGTCATCCTGAGTAACTGTGTCAGTTAATCCTATAGAAATGAAATTAAATTTTTTATGTAAAATATGTCTGGAGAGAAAATCACAATCAAACTTCAAACTTTTCAAAAGGTTAATATACAAAGCAACTGTAATAGTATGAAACTTGTAAGACATATCAGATTGAGTTCTGTGGAAAATGGAATGGTTAAGGGTGAGCGAGGAGGATTTAAGCTTCAAGTGTTATGGTGAGCAGAACAGCTCACTATAACTAGCTCAGTTAGATATCTGAAGTGACCCTGCATGACTAGTATAACTAAAGCAATGATAACAATATTAAATGAGCAGGCCTGGATAATTTTTACATCAGCTAAACGTGACTTTTGAGGATCTGAGAAAGGTAAAGTGTGGTCACACAAAAAAACACATTTCACTTGTCGTTTATTGACCTGCTGCCTCCCAGTAAATGGTGATATTTCTATCAGAGCTTTGCTGACGTCTGGACACTTCTCTTGGTACTACTATGTTTACATATAAAGTCTCAGAAAAGGGGCTGGTCTCCAGAGGGTGTAAAATAAAGTGATTCAGGAGTTTGGGCTCATTGTGATGTAACAAAGGTCATAATTCCTTGGCCTGTTTCCATTCTTTTGCATGAAGTACCTGGACATTCTGTTTTCTGACCATAGGCAGTTTATCAGAGCTGGAAAAATTATGTTTTTCTTGCATAGGGGAAGCAAAAAGACACCAGAGTTCAGCTTTTCAAGACTTTAGAAAGAAAAAAAATGTTTGGGTGGTAGAAAGAAAATGTGGTGATGAATTCACACAGTACAGACTGGTGAGTATGGGGTAATAACTATTGTTTTTGTTTTATATAACTGTCCTGAACCCGCAGGCCCACGAAACATAATGTAGAGGACTGCATGTATGAAACTAACCACTAATTATAAATTCATTGTATTAGTGGTTTTGTAGTGTTGTTTAATGTATTTTTAGCATTTTTGTGCAACAGGTTGCTGCTAGCAGTGCTTGCGTTTTGGCAGCAGTAGTTGGTGCTCTACACTGCAGTGTTCTGCAAGTTACATAAGAGCCTCTGCCAAACAAGTGGAGAAATACTCACACTGTTCCCTCAGTCTGTTTCAGACCATGTTTACACACAGTATGTAAATTGGATACTCGCTCCCTTCTGGAATGGTAAGATGTTAGAAAAGCACTCAAAACTGAGCAGCATCGTCTTGCACAACAGGAATAGGCTCAGGATTTAGGTACCCAGTTTTCTTACTAGAACATCTTAAAGGACAACATGGAGCATAACAACTGTGACATCCTATTCTGAAAAGGATGCAGATGAGAGTTTTGGAGCACTTGTGAATACTGATGATAGGTTTGAAAAGGAGAGAGAATAACATGCTTGTACACTGAAGGTATGCAGGACTGTTCTCATTTCTTCTGTGCACAAGACAAACAGCTGCTAGGATTTCACCTGTGACCAGAAGAACTGAGGGTCCAGTCTCTGGAGGGACTTTGCTATACTATCGTTGAGCAAAGTACTTCACCCAAATATATTCAGTAAAATGTCTAAATTTTTTTTTTTATAGAGTATTAACTAAAAAAAATCACTTTTGGGGGTGGGGTGGTAGGATATGCCACTTCCATTAGGAAGGCAAACATCAGCCCCACAACACACTGGGAGAAGGGCCTGCAGGACAAATACAAAGCACCCAAGTTCCACATCAAATTACAATTACAAAGCAAGATTTGGGAACTGAACCTATTCAGAAAAAAGGAGGCGGAGCGGGACCTACAAAGTTTGGCGCTCATACCATTGCTGCAGTGTTTTTGTGAAAAGAGGGGGAGGAACCATCATTCACAACCCACCATGGCTGGACTCAAGACACCCCACCAGACCCACTCCCCTCCCCAGAAAAGCGCACACCTCATTTTTTCCAAAATGATTTTATTGGGAAAACTACAAAAAAACATACAGTACAAAGTTAACAGTCTCACACTTAATTTGTAGTGAACTGACTCCCCAAAAATATTTATAATACAACTCATGTCTTTTTGTCCATTTTTTAGTTACATTCAAAAGGTTTTACTTCTGATAAAAGTAGTCAAAAAGTACATAGTGCGCATCCTGTGTACCTACTATGTACAAACAAAATGTGTTCAATTACTCCCCCGTCCAGCAAGTTTGGAAGATTCAGACTATTTCAAATTACTAAGGAAAAGTACAAAATTATAACTAGATAAAAAAATAGGGAACAAACAGTGGCAACAGCAGCAGATAAAAAGCCAACTAACTGTTGCTCCAGGATATTAAGTCAAAGTGGTAACAACCTGGTAAATAGTAATTCAAACCCAACACTACATTCAATTCAACTGGTTTAGAAATATACATGTATGAAAATACTTTATTTGGTTAATCTTAAGGCATGAGAAATGGACCCCTGCAGGCACTAAACAATAACACTGGGGCACAAGGGACTGCTACATTCTCTAGCACGTGGCTGGAATCACAGTGAGCACAACGTGCAAAAAAAAAATACTTTTTTGGTTAATTTATTTACTTGGGTTCTTTGTCACTGAAGTCTGATCTTTCAAAAAGCTTAAGGCTAGATGTTTGGACGGCCTGTACATCTTTTATACATTCTACAGAAAGGCCTAGAGGGATTATCAAAGAAAAAAAAAAAAAAAAAACCTTCCACAGCAATGACACTCGACCTCCACACAAACGCAATCACGCAAACTTTTTTTTAATAAACGTAAACAAGGAAAAAATTAATGAAATAAATATCACATACAATCTCTTAAATTAAGATTTTAACTCATTTACAATAAAATATCCAAGTGAAGTTACAAAAAAACAATATATATTACTGTGAAAAGAACATACACTCCACTTTATGCAGATTAATAATGGCGATCATAATTTAAACATAAAAGAATATAGATCTATTGCTTCATCATACTCGATAAATACAGTATGGACACAAAAAGGAAATTACCAATGTAGCCTATACTTTTTTCACAAGATAATAAATAAGTTAAATAGTTCATAGCAAGTTACGCACTGCTATGTGATCACTCAATATAGCTAAAAAAATATATTCCACCATCATCAGCAGTGATTTCCCAAACAAACAAACAAACCAAACAAACAACTGAGTGCTTCCAACTGCAACTAACTCGACGAACCAAACAAACCACTGGGTGGCGATGTCATGCGTTAACGTTTCGGAATGGAAAATTCATGAGCTTTTAAAAAAAAAAAAAAAAAAAAAAACTCACAAACTTTCAAGAACGTTATGTCAAGGCATATTCTTGGCTGGATGGATTTTTTTTTTTAAACTCGCTTAGTCTCTCCGTCTAAAAATATTGATCTTGTCCCATAATCTTGCTTGTTGAGAGTGTAGTTTGCCTGGCAGAGCAGAGATTGCCGTCAATCGCGACTCAAAAAGTTTGTTAAGTCACAGATGGAATGCCTTCTGTTGGAAGTCTACTGTGTGCGCAGCTACCGGCACAGAACACACACTAATGCCATGTGAGCGGCAGGAGTCTGTTCCCCGCCGCGGGTCTATTTTGATCGTTAGTTACAGTTACAGGTCGTGGTCGGGGAGACGATAGTGCTGACCGCCGTAACCTCGAGTCCTTCCCGTCCCTCTATTGCAGACAAACAAATCAAAAAGAAAGAAACAAAAAACGACAAACAAAAGGAGTCCAGCGAAGAGTTCGTTATTCGTCTGAGATGGACAGCCTGCTAAAGATGGGCAGACGTCTCCCGGCGTCCAGGCTCGGCGACTCGGAGCCGCTGAGGCTACCGGAGGAGCTGAGTGAGCCGCTGGCGTAACTGTCGCGGTCCGAGAGCGAGTCGGGCGGGCTGGGTGGCGAGTCGAACACCGGCGACTCGGAGAGGCGGCGCAGGGCCTGCAGGTGCGCCGCGGGGTAGGGAGGCGACGGCGGACACACGCTGTTTCCGTAGTAGGCGCCGTTCGAGGGAGCGCAGTAGCCGCCACCGTGCGTGTGGACGGCCAGTGGGGCCAGCAGCGTTTTCAGATCCTGCCCGGGGAAGGAGAAGGCGCCGTTCACGCAGGACACCGAGCCCGGCGACAGCACCTCCTCATAGAAGCCAGAGGAGCAGGACGAGTTGCAGGAGGAGGAGGAGGAGGAGGAAGAGGAGGAGGAGACGGGCGGGGGCGTACGGGACGTGGGGTTCTCCAGCAGTGCCGACTCCAGGCCGTGGTGGCTGGAGAAGCCCGAGAAGCTGAGACTGTGGTGCAGCTTGGGTCGGTCCCGCTGGGCAAAGGCACACAGCTCCCGCGCAGACTTGGGATCGCCCTGCGCGTTCGCGTTGGCGGGTGGCGCGGGCCTGCGCTCGTCCGCGTTGTGGATGAAGTGACAGCGCGGGCCGTATGGACAGAAGCCGATGGTGTGGAAGGTGCGGCATGGCTCCGTCTTGTACTTGGGGTGCCGCGACAGACTCCTGAGCTCGTGGTAGCCGTGAGCGAACTGGCACTTCTCGCCGTACTTGCAGGCGCCGCTCTCCTCGAACGGCCGGCACAGTTCAGTCTTGTAACGGGTGGAGTTAATCTGAGAGCCGGGCTTCTGCTGCAGCACCTGGAGCTGCTGGCTGCGCTCGCCGGTCTCGCTGTAGGCGCGCTCGCGGAACTTGTTCTCCTTGTTCATGGCGGCGGTAGCCGAGCTGCTTTCCTTCAGGTTGCTGTAGGCGCTCGCCGGGAACTTATTGCTGTTGCTCAGAGAGTCCGCGCTGCTGATGGAGTTCCTACGGAAGAAGCCCGGCGTGTAGGAGCAACCGCTGGACGTGCTGGAACTGGACACGGGAGCGCCCACTGCCTTCTTATCCAGCATGCTGTTTAGGTGGATTGCGTTTATGTTCAGGCTTTTGTCCTGCTGTTGCAAAAAAACACAAATAGATAAAAGAAGCATTTGGGTTAAGCGGGCAAATGCAACAGGTTGGGCTGCGAGTTGGAAAGAAATGCAGAGACGCAGCGCGCACGTGAGGGGGACCAGTCAGGAGGACAGCGTGGCACTTCCACCCGCTCGACGTGCTGCCCGCCAGCTGTCAAACCTCGAGTCCAACCCTGACCTTAGAAGCAGTGGTTACCTTGTACAACATGTCGAAGTCGTAGAAGGCGGACAGAATGGTCGCAGACATGTCTTCTTCTTGAAGCTTGTGGCGCAGCTGCTCTCTCATGGAGGATCAACCGGGACCCCAGACTGACCGGGAGCAACTTTTCAAAGAGTTATCTGGCCACGACTGAAGAGCAGAAAAGAGCGAAGGAGAAGCGAGAAAAGGGTGCAGTTCCGACAGTGATCCAACTCTGCCTAAGTACAAAAAAAGAGAAGAGGGAAAAGTGTCTTGTTTCGAGTTTTTTTTTTTTGTTTTGCTGGTAAAAACTTGGTTGAGAACCGCCGAACACGTCTGCTGCAGCCGATCGCTCGCCCGCACATTGTATATAAACGCTCAGCAGTTGCGTATGAGGGAGGAGCTACGCCGAGCTGCGCTCCGCCAGGACACGCCCCTTCTCGAACCCCGCCGCTGCGCTGGTTGGACACCACCCCCCCCCTTTCCCACCCCACAAACGCTTGCAGTCAGCTGCGGGGGTCGAGAGCGCGACGCGGGAGCGCGCACAGCTCTCAGAAAGTTTGGGGAATTTTTGTCCGTGTTGCTTCTCATTGAGAAAAGACCTTAAGACTGTAGCACTTGTTTCCCGGCGTACATATGACCGTAGCTTTGATAATATTAGTAAACCATAAAATGGGTGTTTATGTATTGGTTTAAATGATAACGTTTACGGGAAGGAGAATGAGAAAGATCTCCCGACGCCATCGTGGACTACTACACACTCAGGGCATTCGGGTTACTGATCAATGACACACACTTCCCGAATGTTTTTCGTCATTTCTCCAAAACGAATTCATACATCACACTCTACATGGTAACTTCGCCACGATTCTTTTGTCTAAGTCAGTTTTCCACTTTGAACACATTGCAAGTTTAGCAGCATAAACTACTTCCAACCCATGTCTACCTGGCAATGCTGTTGAAAACTGCGAGTTTCGATATTACAAAGCAGTTCAAACATGGACTAATTCATAGCACAGCACTCAAATAAAACACGTCGAGTGTATTCGTTTCCAGCAAAACAACACAACTTTCCGCAAACATCCGAGGCTCGACGAGGAAAACCGCAGTCTTCATGACACGGGGAGCTGCGTGACACAGCGTCCGCTGGAAGAGACACCGCTCTCTTGTATTCGCTCGCGCGCACACATATACATACACACACAGAGCGGTTTCCCGCGCCCTTCGCGTGAACTGTTCAGTCTTGTACTGAAGTCGTGGTGCGATAAAGGTGAATTAATCCATGTCCCCAGTCCAAAACAGCACCAGCAGACCAGCTACAAAAAAATCGAAACGAACGACGGTGGTTATATGGACTCTAAAGCGCTCAACTCGGAGGACTGGCACTTGCGCGAGTAGCACGACCCGCGAGGCACATGGCGGAACTGGGCATAAAGGGACGGTCAGTCCAAATCGCAACCGCAGCCCCCCTTCCCAGATGGTTATCCCTGCAGAGTGGACTCGTTGGCCCGTTTTTCAGACAGGCTTACACGGCACCATTCGGAACTTCATTAAACTTTCTTTATTTTTCAGTTTTACCCAACGAATCGGGAGGGGATCGTTTGTTCAGTCCAACATGAGCAGATATACATGAAGACGTGTAAATACACAACCGGCCAGCTGTCCACGTGAACCCGGACACTGCAGTAGACACCATGAATCCAGGCTAGTGCAGTCAGCATCGCAGCGCGGAGACTGTTGAGTAATCACAGCTGCGGGAAGTCGCGCCCCCGCTGCCGAGCACCCGGCGCTGAGCTGCGCAGGAATGCGACGCGGCCTCGCTCCTTTTTTCGAGTGGTGTGATAGCGTCCCCTCGCGGTGAAACTTCTCAGCAGTGTTCACCAAACACCTTCTGCACGTTGACGTTCTTCACGTTGTCACCGGATTCTTCCTATAATAACGGGGCTGCATACCGAGTTGCAGTAGCATCAAAGAGCTTGTATAACTTCTACATCCCCGTCTGAACACTTTGCAGCCAACAATGTATGGTGATCAACTGCAGTAGTTAGAAAACCTTTGTTTGATGGAAATTCAGTTTTTCACAGTGTAGTAATCTTTAAGGCTCTCCCATCACTCAGTTGTTGGCCACATCAAGCCATGCAGACCTGCAGCCGTCCTGCACTATTTTTGGAAAGACACTACGCAATCATTTCTCTTATATAGCATGCGGCAATTTTGAGAAAAATTTATCCCCATAAATTGTCCAACTCAAAGACTTTCCTTACCACAATAACAAGTCAGTTTGGACGATAAGACTTTGTTCAAAGATACGAAGTGTTGCATGAGCTCAGTTTGTGAGTGATGCCTGTATGGGTTTGTCCCATGGATTATCCCCGTGAAGATTAACTGCTCAGCCTGGAGGTGCAGAGGGGGCAGCAACTACAGAAAACAAATGACATAATAGACTGGAATTTACTACAAACCCTCAATTTGGAATTTACACTGAGCAAGGAGAGCTTTTGAAGAACATTTTAATGTGAAGGACAGGCTCAGTTTGAAACCCTTGAACAGACCTCCATCCACAGAAAGTACTCATGCTTTGCCTTGCTTCTGTTTTTACTAGGGATATTCAGGCATTCCAAAACATTAGATCACTTCACAGAAAGAGCACAATCCCACTAGTACTGCACTACAGTCTGTCTTGGCAACTGTTCACAGCAGCACCACTGGACACTGAATCTTTGTTAAGGTTTTGGTTGTGTAATCAAGGTTATCGTGGGGAGACTGAGACCCATGAAACTGGTAACTTTTTTGTTGTTCCTGAAGCTCAGTGAAATGTTGACTTGATTACTCCCCCACTTTTTGTTCTTGGAGACAAACCACGTTTGTTCCTGCAGAGGATCTTAAGTTTGTGAATGTGCTGCAGAATCAAAATACCTCTCAAAACACATAATCAAAAATTTACTTTATGCAGACCTTAAAGAAAGTGGGGTTTCCAAAACACCCCTGTTGTTGCAAAGATTAAGTCCTGAGGGGGAAGACACTGAGTGGGGTGATATGTGGTCCTCAGGGCTCACAGTAGACAGAGAAGGCCATGGGGATCAGGTCACTAGGTTCATGCAACCAGAGAGAAGAGGCTTGCAGGGTTTTGAGGAGGCATGGCCAGAATGGGCCCAGTGACCTTGTCATATATATTAACTGCATTTCACTTAATGCCTAATCCAAAGTGGCTGAAACAAGGCTGCTCTTCCCTCGCTCCACAGAAATGACCTCAGAACAGAGCTTTCCACCTAGTTGTGGTACAAAACAAAAAAGCATTAACACCTCTCAAAGTCACCCATAAGTGCACCAACACCCTTCATTGCTCCAGGCCCTATTAAACAAGGCTACTTGTGTCATTTCAGTTTTAATTTTATCTTAAACTCATAATCGTCATCATCATGTTTTTTTGCTTGTACTTCATGTGACATTTTACCAGTTTAGACATGTATTTTGCTGTAATAATTAAGTGATATTCTATTTTATCTCAGGGTCTCTGTAACTTGAGTCACTGTAATTACCATGTTAACTTCTCCCCCGGAAGTTCGTGACACAAAGGGCATGTAGAAACTTTGAACAGGTCTTGCTACACACAGAACATGGACCCACTTAATCAGCAATGTCATTCATACATATTGGTATGTATATTATATATTTCACACACAAAAATTTGTTTAAAAATAAATATTCAAATATTGACAAAATGTTTATTAAGCACTGATATTAGGGGTATGGTGTCAATGTAAGCAGCAGTGCACAGTACAATGACACACGAAAGAAATTGTACAAGCTAGTAAAAAAAGTACATACAGCAGGTCTTAATATTTTTACCTACCTTGTATCTTCTATATATATTGGTATTGTTTTGAGTTTTTGATCAGGTTAAAATAAATGGGCTGACATGAAGCCAGTTCTTATTTACAGCATACATTGTTTATTGAGGTATATGACAGCAGTCACAATACACATACAAATCACTGAAGGAGTTAACAAAACATAAAATCTGCAAGGGTACAAAGAGTTACAGACAGTGAAGCAGACCCCTAAAGAAACTAAAAACAGACAGACAGGCTCACACACAGACCTCATTGTGACATCTAACTCAAAAGTATTTATATTGAACAGCCCACAGTCGTGTGAATTATTGATACAATTAGCTTTTTATTTTCATTATAGAAACACACTGTGCCTCATTTTATCCTAGTGTGTTTACAAATAAACTACTAAAGTCACTATAATTCTATAAAATGATCATATATAAGGTCTTAAAAAAGAAAGTGAACTTTTACTGAAATACATAAAAGTATCATAAAAATATACAACAGTGTCAAATCCCCAAGAGGCACTGAAAATGTGGGGTCAACTCGGGGAAATTAAGAAATAGGGTGAGCGTACCAGTGTGGCACAGGACCTCTCAGACCTGCGCTAGCAGGCGCAGAGAGCTCACCACCTCCAGGGTAATTGTTGCTCTCTCACTCAGCACAGTCAGTCGTTCATGCTTGGCCGTGCAAGAGAATTGAGGCAGGGGTGGCAAGGCTTGGAGTGACAAACCTGTGGCCTGGGCAAGGCCTTCTGCCCGAGATGAGATCTCATCCAGCTGCCCTCGGCTCACTTCTGCCACACTCGGCACATGCAGTAGGGAGGTTAGATGCCTATGTAGGAGCCGCACCCACTTTAGAGATTCCTCCCACAAGTTCAGTTCCCCCTTCTCAAACAAGAACTCGTCGTCCTGGTAAAAAAAGGGGAAAAAAAAATTTTTTTTTGCAAGTTTCTTAATGCAGATTTGGTCACAATAACTTCTCAATTGCTGACTAAGTTGTACATGATACTCCCATAGTATGGCAGCACAAGGTTCAAAGGTCATTACCAGGCCTGCTGTCTTTTCTGGGTGCATCTCTAGCCTGACATCTCCCAGGATCCAGTCAATCAAGATGAAGACTCCTTTCAACACCTGCCCCCACACCTGAAACAGTTGGCACAGAACCCCTACCCCCAGTTCCAGAGCCGCAGGGGGGCATAAACCAGTCTGGGACACGTCTGAAAGGACACAGAGACAGTTGACAGGAAAAGTAAGTAAAGCAATGTCAGCAGGACAGTGGAAGGGTATGTTTCTAGAAAAGCATCAAATGTGGGGGCAGTGAACCTGGGAGCCATTCCATGAAGTCCACAGATGGAAAACCTGTTCCCAATATAAGTTGTCTACATGAGGATAAAGGCCTAGAAGAAGCATATGATGGATGTATCTCTCCCTCCTTTTTATATTCCAGCCTTGGTGTGTGTTCCCTTCATGTTGAGTCTGGAACTCATTCTGTGAAATAGAACTATAACTCACAAAACCACACATAAATGCACACATCATGGCTGAATCTCATGGAAAGCAGAAAGGGCCTATTGAAGACTGAGTTTGGCATGATCAGGACAGACAAAAACTATAAAAAAAAGAAAAAATAAATGACTATGAAAAGAGAACCCAGTATCCAGGAACAAATTAGAAATACATCCATAACAAAAAACTGGTTAAGTGTCCTGTCCTTTCGTTATAAAATTCTTGGAGACTTTATGACTACATAGGGTCCATTCAACTTTATTCCTTAATGTGTGACAATTTTATTCCAAGAACTTTTACAACCTATGTTTGGGCATATACGCTACTTTATATAAAGCCAGCAGAAATCAGCTCACACCAGAGACTTGGTTTGAATTATGACAGACAAATCCAAATACAAATCCAAATACAAATCCACAGCCAACTGATTAGAAGTCTTCTTTCACTTGACTATTTGATGTTAGCAACTATCTTCAGCTTTGGAAATATCTAAAGTGATATTAATAACATGCACTAAGTGCAGTACAATGAAATGAAATCATCAGTAAAAACTTGAAACTACAGTCATCTAAGAGTGGTCTACCAAGAAGTACATAATAATTCTTACACTTTTCAATTAAAATTCGGTTACTCTGCAACAGAAACTATTGAAAAGTACAGTGCCTTTCGGTTTCTGTGCTCTGAATCAGGATAAAGCTATAGGTGACATTTACGCAACATCGACAATCGGGTACATCCAGCTCTTTAGACGCCGTCACTGTGGCCTTCTCAGCTGCAAGCCCAGAAACCAGTCCTTTCCACATCAAAGTAAGACAGCATCACCGCTGTTCTCAGTTCACAGTGCTTTAGTATCAGCCCCTTCAATTTATCTTGCTGATGAGTCCACATCCCTTCTAGCAGGCCACTCCAGAGCCTTAAACATAAAGCAAATCAAATTAATACATAATGGGTTGAAAAATAAGCCGCCTTCAATTTCAGTAGATTGAGGTTTCACACTTAGGTGATGTGATTTCCCCAGCTCAGCTTATACAACTGACTCCCCCACTGGCCAGCCTCCACCTTTGTGCAAGTGTGGGTGCTCCACCACAGTTAATCCAGTGCTTTTTTACCCATGGGTGACGAGGCTGTTGCTTTCGCACCAGTGAATGAGTTTACGGTGTTCAGTTGGACAGAGTGCTTACACGATTGCCCACTAGGTTCCACTTTTTATATCAGGTGATATTTTCCAATTTCAAACATCAAACACTAATAAATTAACCAAAAAAATTAAAAACTAACACTCTGCACAGGAATTCGTATGGATTTTGTCTTGGTCTAATACAAAAGCAACCATATTTTAAATGTTCAAAAATCCAATTTGGTATTAAAAAACAATGCATTTCAGAACTGGAAATCAAAGGGAGGATTTCACTTAAAGTTCTTTCTTGTTCTGTGCTGAAAACAGTTATTGTTTTTCCTCAACATCTGTGCACTCATTGCACTTTAAAGCAGCAAACTCCCTGATATGTAAGGATATTTCAACTGAAATGGGGGGTTGAATTCCACGGGTGGAGGACAGTTAATTCCCGTAATCGATCTATGGGAGCTTTAGTCTGGAACTAATTAAAAACTATTAAATAACGAAGAGGAGCTTTGGTGTTCACCAAATCCAGGATTTGAGCCCTGCAGCTGGAAGGTGTTAGGTGTCCAGGGAGGTGAGCAGGCTTTTTAGAGGCTGTCAGGGCCGTGAAATTGGAGAGATCCTGGCCCACCCCCCACAACCCCTGCCAAAAAGGCCCAGTGGATTCCCATCATGTCACCCTGGAAGGCTTGGTTTCTGCACAGCGAGAGAAATGTACAATTGTACACCCACATCACATGGAAGGGAAATAAGGCCACATGAGCCCCCCAGCTTTCTTCTGCTTTCACCTGGTCTACACACAGTTAGGCTCTATCTATCCCCTTCAGACACTTGCTACTATACACTGTCTCATCACCTTTCACTATTGGCCTCTTCTGAAGATAGTGGAATAAAATGTGCATAACCAAATCAATATTACTATTATTTTGCTTTGTTGCATCTTATAACTATACCCAGGTGCTCTATTTGAGTGAACTTGAGCAGGATACCTATTGAGACTTGAAGGAACAAGTCAACTACCAAGATCCCTTGTGCAAGTATTATGTAGAAGTAAATACTGGCAGAAGAGCCCAATATGCAGCAAGACCCTCAATGATCCGAAGGAGCTTTCAGACACTATAAAGTTAGCTGTGGCTATACTACCACATGATTTAAAGTACCTCTTGCCACCCTGCTCATTTAGACAGATGCAGACACATACACAGCAGGAGGGCTATAGAGTCAAGGACAGGTGGGAGGTGTGATTTGCTCCAGTGAGAAAGCACAATTTTATGACCTTCATTTCCTCTTTTGGCTCCCGGGAAAAGAGCTGCTTTAAAAACCATGACCTGCAGCCGCGTGTACCATCCTGTACACTTGATCTTAGACCACACCCCTTTCCCAACACCCTGTTATTGTCTCTAGAATCGTCCTCCATCCCAAAGCTGATGTTGTCACTGACCTGCTATCTGGCTGAAGAGCCTGAAAGTCCAACCACGGGTGTAAATGAACCTGGTGCTGGACTGACAGTGTGAAATCAACCATGTTTCTTCACAGATGCATTGAACTGATGTGAAAATGGGCCCTGGCTAAGAAAGGGCAACCACCATTCAGCATCTGGCTTTGTCTTGAAGGATTAAAGTACAATCACTTTTGCAGAAGGACTTCAGATAGAACTGAAGTGTTTCACCTAAGACACCAAAACACCTGCCACTGTGCTGCACTTCCTGGCATAAAATTAATCTATCCTATTTCCAGCACCCATACAAACTCCATCTCAATTGATGCAATACTTTTATCTTGTTATGAAACAGGTTATTTAATCCTCTCAGCTATTATGAATGGATAATTTGCTTATTTAGATTTTTTTGTTAAATCAGGGTCCCATGCTAGATGTTTAATTTTCCCTTGCCAAATACAGATCTTCATGGTTTAATGACTAAATGATCCCATGCAAAGTCTCATTATCTGTGGTTTACAAGTTAGCTGATCCTTGGTAAATAGAAGCAACCCCCTTCATTCAATATAATAAACAATTGCATAATTAAAATGTTTTTAGTTTAATAAATGAAAGATGCTGATGTACGTATCCAATGTCAGAACTCTGCAAGGGTTTCAAAGTCAATCCAGAAGTAACCTGTTGAAACACTTGTCTGACACAGCAATCTATTACTTTTCCTACAATTCAGAGGCGGACACCACCAACACTCACAAAGGCAAGGCTTGCCTATGTGGAAAATGACCCAACTAATATGAAATGGCATCCCATTAAGTAGTGAAGACAGCATATATGCAATGGTGATTCTTTCAGAGTATTCTCTGCCCATTCTCACATGGAAGGAATAGTCTGAAGTGTCAGAGCTGCCTGAGGGCCTTCTAGTCATATGGTTTGTGCATTGAATTTTTTTTTAAGTCTGTCTGAGTTCTGTAAACTCTTCCTCAAGTTCCACGAAAAGAAAATAGTGGAGACAGAACCCATCTGACTGAGGATAAAAGTAACCAGACTATTTTGCGCCCCAACAGTGGTCCAAGTATGATTGAGGTGAGAGCCTGTGACTGATCACAATCCTGATAATCCCTCAAGCAGAACCATGTATTGGAATGCAGTCCATTTAACAATGGCTCTAAATGAATGTAGTAGTGTACAAAGTAAATTCTGTTATAAATAGAACAGATGAAAATGCAGAAAATAAATTAAAAAACCCCATTAGAGGGTGTCTTTTGAGTACTCTCTCATCCTAGGTCACTTCTCAGAACCACCCAGCATGAAATAGGAATATCTAATCATTAGAGTCTAATGGAAGGATGTTTTCAGACTCACATTAATGAAACCTCCTTGTAACTGAAAACTGTTTTAATGGATGAAAAGAAAAAAATATTTTCCCTCAACACAATCCCTCTCCAAATGGCAGGGCTGTAATTGTAATGATTTCCTAACATTACATGCAGTGGACGCAAGATGTTCACTCTTCGTACGCTTGTTCAGTCTTGTACCCCACCATAGAGAAGGGCAGGAAAAGTGAAAACACAAAACACTCTGCACGGAACAAGCTAAAATCAGTACAAACACAATAATTAGTGTAATTTTGTTACTACTGGCTGTGCATACCCAACAAAACAAATTCCTCAGACAGCATTAGAAAAATCAGACCACACTGCCCAGAAGTGGAGGAAAGGTTTTTGATTTGAAACACAATTTGTATTTGATTATGTTTGAAATGCGTTAAATTAGATTACCCTACTCATCCTCTGACAATAGCTCTACTGTGATTCAGACCATGTGAGTCAGGAGTGGTGAGCTCTTGATTTGATTAAAACAGGGAGGATGATGACACGAGCTTGAGGAAAGCAGGGTGTGGAAAACACGGACCTCCCCCATTTGAAACAACTGCCCTCTCTCATGCCCTGGCTACCAACCCACAAATGACCCTTGCACAGGCAATAGAACCTTAGGCAAAGGGTCCTGAAAACCAAGAAATGTTCATTTTCACCATTTACTGACACTGTAATGGTTCGTGCAGATCAAACTAAGAGGTAATTCCAGCATATCAGCAATCCTCAAAAAGGATGGCCTATACCCATTGAAAGAAATTTCCAAGAATTTACATTTAGCAGGTCTAACATATCACTGGTACTATCTATATTATGTACATAAAACACATTCATTCCTTCACCTTGCCAAGGGTTGTGTTTATATCTGACTGTAAACAGTTAATAGGGGAGTGCACCATGCTGTTTGTTGCTCAACTCCTTATCCTGTGCTACGAAAAATATCCAGAAGAAAATCTGTACTGAATAAACGACCATACATGTTTCAGTGGAACTGATCCACCAACCCAAGACAAAGTCTATGCCCTGCTTATTCTGAACATTGTCAAGTCACTTACATTTCAAAGAGCTGAAGAGGGGGAGTTACTTCTTAACAACACTTCAATGACCTCACTTCCCCTCCCCATCCTGATATGTGAAGCCACAACACCACCCCCACTGTCAACGCAGACACTTGGTGACACAGGTTAACCCTTCTGCACAGGTTATTGCTATTTAGTCACTAACCAAACATTGTTATCCCCCATCACTTATAATAGAACACTGGATAAATGTCTGTACAACTATATTTTGGTCAAGGGTTCAATGGCAAGGCTCCCTGCTATCTGTTTGATGCTGGACAACAGCAAAAGAACTATGTTCATTACCTACATCTGTCCTTCAATAAGAAAACAGACTTACTTACTTCTTGCTCTAAAAATCTGGCATTCCCAAGTTAATCTCCCACCACACCTCTGCCTGCCACAGACACACACTCTACTCCCACTCTCTTTGATGTGTCCTCATGCTGCCAGTGTGAAGTTCGGAACATTCAGACACAGATACAGCTGGAGATAGCTTGAGATATTGGGTTGAGTAAACATGGCAAGGTGGCTGGAAAACAGCAGTAACTTCATGGGTCCCAGTCTTCAAGCAAACTTGGAGGAGCAGTTTCACAAAACTCTTCGTCAGACCATGGGTGCAAATATTGTGACAGTGGCACAAAACAGCTAAAAGCAAACTAACATGCCACAGCCATGTGTATCCAAAGCAATGGAACCTCTCATATGGATCACATTAGGCAGCAAAACAACAAACGGGCCATGATAAACCAGTCAATCTTCTCTTGCCCTTTTAAGTTTATTGCAGCATCCGGCACTACAGGAACCTATGAAATAGGAAGCCAAGAAATCATTTCCTTTCTTATCCATTGTGGTCACCCAGTAAACAGGTAATCTGGTGAAAGAAAAATCCACTCTCACAGATAGCAATGGGGTTAGGAATTTTGGATTCACATAAATTGTGAGAAATTGTGTAAAATTAGAATTCTGTTGGCAACCAAGCTCCTCCGATAGGGGTGGCATTTTGATGTTTAAAAATTCCTAGAAATAATCCCAGTGGTGCCAAGAAATGACGTCTGCTGAACCACCCCTCTTCTCCTTCCCATCCCTCCCAGCTACACTAACACATGGGACATGTGACATCAGCATCAGTTAGAACCACTCATCCAAACCAATTCAAAAAATAGCAGCTTGGTTCAACCTTGGAATGGTCTGCCAGTTTAGGTGCTACACTATGAATAAGTACAGTGTGTGCTCATTATGACACATGGTACATCAGCATACATGCATGTTTCAGTGAATACTGATATGGGTGTGTTCACAAGGGTGTGGAGGTAGGTCAGCACATGGGAAAAAAAGAGTCAGTAGAGGCTGTGGCAAACATTGTGACAAATGTAAAACCACATCAGTTATGGCTGGAATCTCCTATTAGTTCTTATACCTATGTTTTCTGGGAAAAGGAGCTGTGCTGGAACCATGATAGCAAAGTCAGACGCCCTGTCCCTCACATCCTGGTCCTCATCTTGAAGCAGGGTAAAGAGACTACGCCACAGTGCCACCGTGTCCGTCAAACCTGAAGAAAACAGTCAATTATGGCAGAACTGACTGTAAATCAATGGCATACAGTATACAAAAAACATGCACATACACAAAACACTTCTCTCCTTGGATACTCACACAGATGGATACTGACCTAGCGGCATAGTGGAGCTGGCCAGTAAACTAGGCATGGCCTTCACAAGGATTTCTGCTGCTGTTAGTTTCACCTCTACTGGCTCCTCATCACTGCAGCATCGGGTCACCAGTGTCACCCAGAGATGGGGCAACTCCATTGTGTCGAAACCTGCAGCCTGCACCAGACAGAGACATAAATGTCAGAAAGTCTATAGCTTTATGTAAGCAGTAGACAAACACTATTTAACAAAGGAAATACGAAAGAACAAATACTGATCAAATAAATGTGAATGTGTCAAAAAAGGCTACCTTTTAGACACTCAGTCACCATTTCATCTGTGGTATACACATCATGGAGCAGGATTTCTGGCACATTATCTTGGTCTGCCAATGCTTGTGTACTGGAGCCTACATCACAGCATCAATGTGTGTTGCTATTAAAAGGAATCAGTATAGGAATACCAGGTGCATACATTTCAGTGCACAAGGCCAAGATTTTCAAATACCTTTTCCACAGGTTGGAAGAGGAATGTTTGGTCATAGATTCTGTTTGCACCCCCCCCCCCCCCCCGCCTCCCTTTCCTGACAGTTACTAGCTGAACAAGTCTTTTGGCATGAGAGTGTTTTTCACCCTCTTGCGCTTGGGCTGAACAAGGCTTCATAGACCTTGCTTGCAGCAAGACAAATAGATAAATCTCACCCCCACCAAAGCCTGAGTGAATACCAAATTTGTCATCCTAATCTGTCTTGTGCTGGAGGGAAGCCCATGGGGGCTGACATTGGTGAGCAAAGTTTGCTGAAACCCTGCAGTGAGGGGTTCTTACCTGGAAGCCACCTTCTGCTAGATGCACAATCAAGCGTGAGGTCAGGGTTAGGGTAGCACAGTACAACTCCATGCTGGAACAAAAGGTGAATATGAGGATAAACAACTGCACAATTCTTCTGCTGATCCAGATAAAATGAACTTACTAACTGTAATGCAGACACAGATGCATGCAATATAAGAAATTTTACCCACCAACCCAGCACCAGTACATTAACCTAGTACAATGTAATCACAACCCACACTACAATATCCTGAAGGTTTAAAATTTTGTGTGAAACAGGAAAAGGGGACAGGGGGAGTAATGAACAAGGAAACAATGGACTGGATCCATTATTTGGCCAACACTAAATTTACTGCTGACTGACAACACATAGACAGGAAATGAGGTAAGACACAGACATACTTTTAATAAAATAAGAATATCTGCAAGGCATCAGATGAAACTACTAGTGTTACACTGAGTCTGACAGGTACATTTACAGCTCACTTTTTTGTGACTTAATGTGATGAGCATTGAATGGGACAATTACTGTTCTAGATTCCTTGGACCACATTTTTGTTCCAAGTGTACCATGAACCACCTGATTTACCATGCTGCCTTCACTGAACCCATTTATCTCCCTTTCAGAGGTGTTGTTGTTATAGACCTGGAAAGTGTGGCTGGATTTAGCCCTTTTAGGAAGAAAGTTAAACAGCTCAGTAGTAAACTGTAAAGGCTTAGTTTATATGTGAACCCTTTCAATTATTGACATGGTTGAGTCATTTCAACCTAGAAATGAAGGCTACACTACACTAAGTCTTCTGTCCCAGTCAAACAGTAACTCTGATCAAGGCTTAAAAGTAAGTGGGTCAGGGCCACTGGGCCAGCAAAACCTGGTGAAACCTGCATCCTGGTTCTCATTCTGAAGGGGCATAGTACCTACCTATGGTCAGAATTTTGAGCCAAGGCCAGAAGCCTCCTGAGAACCTCTGTATCAGTCAGCACACTGGTGCCATCCCTCCACGGTAGGACTAAAGTCAGAGAGAGACAGGACAACACCTGCAGCACCTGGAAAGGGGCATACATCCTTGGTTACACATATAAAAGTACCCCATCTGAAACACAAAGCACAACATTAGGGGTATAAAAGTAACAAAATGAAAAATAAAGCTAGTTGCCTTGTGAGACCTCTGCATCTTCCCCTCATTATCTTAGTTGATTTTTAAGGAAAATCAAGTTCCTCCATCTTGGTCAGATAGTTGTTGTAAAGCACATCTAGATGTAACACATCACTAGCAAGTTTCCTTGTATTATTACAACCCATAACACCCATGCACTCCTGCTATCACCACAGCAGAGCGCTCCCACCAGGTGCATGCTGAACAGCTGCTTGCTAGGACAGTTGGTGTGTCCACCTTTCCCCCCCTTCATTTCAGAGTGGCAGAGTAGTGTTTCACAGCAGATGTTGCTGCACCTCTAACAGGAACCCAGGGAGGGCTTTGCAAATGAAAGGGCCGTTTTCTTCCTCAGAAACATTGAGTTTTTTTTCTTACCACACAGTAAAGGCAACTCAAAAGAGGTGTTTACATTCTTGGTGCATATTTCGATGATTATTATTTTTTTAAAAGCGTGAACCTGTTATTAAACCTTTAAATAAGCCCCTTTATGGGGCACAGAAGACGACTAGAGTGGGTTTAATAGCTTCTGTGGACCCTGCTTGTGATTATGTTTCAAACAGATATTAAAATTGTACCCCACAGCTGGCACAGTGCAGTGCTTGCTTTCTCTCCAAGGAGCTGGACTAGGTTTTTACAGCGCTTTTAATAAGCTTCTGACTCACACAGTGACTCACACAACTGTACTGAAGTCTTAGTAAAAAACTACAAACACTGCAGCTTGATCATTTGGGAAGAAACAACCATCTCAACTGCTCACAGTAACAGTGTTCCAGGTCAATCAGGAACCTGAGCAGAGAACTCTACTCCAGCAGAACCCAGTCTCATCAGGATATCCTCAGGATCCAATACTTCTCTGGATCTCTGGAGCATTTTTGGGCTGTGTTAGACCACAGTGGAATTTGGGTTGACATTTCCCCAAATGCTTTAGTACAGCAGAAACACAACCATGGAAACTAGGCCATTCAGCTTGCCTTCACACCGAAAGGAGGAACAAAACAGGCGGCTGTTTAAATATTAACTGCCGTGCTATAAAACAGTTTTCAGTAAATAAAGAAAACACTTCCAGTAAAACTGATTTCTGTGAGCCTTGTACAATTTAATGACAGGAGGCAGTGCTAGAAAGTAATAAACAGTTAGTCATATATTTCTGAAGAAATGCTTTGCCTATTATGGAACAGGAAAAACTGCCTTTCAAGTCCTATAGTAAGGGTGTTTCAATGAAAATAATCCCAAAATCTTAACATCTCCTGGGTTGAAATAAATCTGTTAATTACTACTATTCATAATTTCTTTCAAACCATGTGAAGAGGATCGCACCTTTGCCAGACACTGGGGGTGAGTCTCGTGGAGGGCCATACTGGTGAAGGTGTAGCTGGTCTGCTTGAGAAGGGACAAAATAGGGTGGCCAGACAAGGAGTCTCCCATTTCCCTCTCAAGTTCTCTGAAGATCACATCTAGTACCAGCTGCCTAACTTCATAATGTAAGCACTGCAGCAGGCTGGCCAGGAGCAAGGGTCGTCGTGATCCCACTCCCCACAGCTCTGGTCTTTCTATACTAGCACTTGCTGCTACCCTGGCTAGACTCAGCAGATACTGCATGGCCCCAGGACCTGTCACAGGTGAAGATGCAAAGAGCTCAGAGCCCATCAGGATGGCCAAAGTCTCCTCCCGAAGTTTTGCCAGCCCAGACCCTGTGGAAACAGAGTAATACCACACACAGTGAATGATAAAGTATAAATCAAGGCACACCTAACATTTATTTTCCCCATCAGTTGAAAAGAGGATAGGCTACTATGCAGTGCAGAGTGAGTAAGTAGGATTAAAGTTCCAGGCACCAGACAGACTTGCAAATTTCAGAAACCAACAGCCAAGACCAACAACCTCACCCCTATTTCCTTTGTACACACTGGCCCATTTGAAAAACATTCAAAATATACCAAGCATTCAACCAAGTAAATGAGCAATGGCCAACCCCTAACTAAATCAGTCAACAACAAGGGGAACAAAAACATAATGTGGCGTGTGCACGGATATGGACATACCCGGGAGTTTGGCCCTAATGCCTTTTTGGCAGCTGTTGTGTTCCTGTGCAGATAGCATGATTGACTTTAAACTGGGAGATGGAGGTCAACCTCTGATCTGAAGCCATAGAAACTACAGCTCTAATACACCATCTCCATACACTTCTGGCAGTCTGGACAACTTCCTCTTTAAGTTAAAAAATGCTCATTCAGACTACTCTTGTTCCATAGTCTACAAAACAGCTTTGCTGTTCTAGTCACATTTCTGCATCAGTTTTGGTAGAGAATACATTAGTTGCTCTTGTGTAAGACAGAGACTCTACAAAACTCTCCCTTAACTTTAGGTATCCCTGCATCAAAAGAGTTCATTGACTCCCACAGATCTGGCACTGTAGCTATCATGCAGTCAGGAGAGCCAGCTCTCACCTGGCCAGCCTGTTATCTGTAATACACCATCCTAACACTACTTTGTCACAGGTTCTCATTTCACAGGCAGCTCAGACCCACAGGCTTGATTTGTTTAGAAAAAGACGGCAGCTTCTGTAATAACCATACTGTGCTGGGGTGGCAAGTGCATGGAATAGCACGGGGGGGGGGTGCCAAGCCAGGAATAGCAGTAGTGATGATATCAGTCAGTCGTTAAAGGAAGCCTCTGATGCCAGGCCTTCAACATCTGGAGGAGTAGGTCTCCATTATGGCTTGAGAACAATATTTCTTTTTGATTCCTAACTCCAACAACATCACTGGTCTCAAGATAGTTCCCTGCATTCAAATCCTACTAGAATATACTTGTGTTTGAAAACCCATTACAAGTACCCACATAATATGTGCATGTGGCATGACACTGTACTGCCTTTATACTCAGGGTCCTTTGGAGCTTTGGGCTATCACCTCCACAAACAATCTGCCAGATTTTCATTTGGGAGAATGACTGACTCATCAGTTCATGACTTTGGAAATCAGTCCAAAGACAACATGCTCAAGTTTGTTAGATAAGAGCCAGTAAGCCTTAAAACTCATTACACTGCTTCTGACACCAGTAAGAAATATACTGAATTAGTTCCAGAATAGTTACAAAAAAGGAAGCAAAATGTCTCAGAACAGTAATTATTTGAAATTTCCAACCAGTTTCTTTCACCATGCTTTGGAAATGGGATGTTTCTATGTTTGCACTTTTGGATAAAGCACAGCTGTTCCATAAGTGCTCTTCAGATGTCTCATGTGCTGTAATGAATGAAGAGGCTGGCCCATCCCTGCCTTTGCGTAAACACAAAAGGGCTTCATTAAATAAAGCGTTGCGGATTAAGGGACTTCTCTTTGTAAAGTATGGGATTATCAAGTTTAGGTGTGTGGACTATGTGAATGAGTTGAGGCAGCAGATGCACAAGAATGAAACTCCACCTCAAACATCCCCACGGAACACAATGACCTTTCTTCATGAGGTGGGGTAAGTGCAGGTTTATATTGGGAGAAGGGTGTTATTTTATTTTATGTACCTCAAAGAGAACCAGATTCTCACTCTTCTATGACATAGCCACAAGAGTAACATCAAAGTCTTCCTGCAAATGTGTCCAAACAACCTCTCCAGGCATAGTGAAAAAGACAACTAGAAATCAAAATGTCACAAAATATCACACTGGCTCACCCCTGTAAATATGAAAAAAACAACCACAAAAGCTTGCTTCCACATTAACTTTCAATAATGCATAAAAGCAAAATACATTTTTTTAAAGAATTGTCACATTTAAGATACTAGTAAATATTTGTAAAAAAAATGTGCATGCATGCACAAACAGCTACATTAAAACTTGGGTGCCTACCCACCCAAAGGCACAGACTGCCAAGACTCATGGAGCTGGATTTTAAATCAGTCTGTACAATTGTTACCAAAACTGTGAAAAACAAGACACCAGTACAGTCTATCTGCTAGATGCCTGATGGAACACAAGTGTTTTTGAAAGTGTTTTTCTTGATCCCTTTCTCTGTTTTTAATTATCATATCCAGGTCTCTTTTTGTGCCCCCTGTCTTCCCTCCATTGGTAGTTACAGTGCCTCTTCTAGGCTGACAATAGCCTACTGATGGGCAATTCTTAAATGTCACCCAGGTTTTGCACAGAGTTGAGGGCAGTGAGGAAACATAATCCTTCTGTATAAAGAAACACTGATTGTGTAACTGTGACAACAGTATATACTGTTCCTGTTACCATCATAAAATGTCCTTGGTACACCCTTAAAATAACTGGCTGAAAGGCAGAGCATTGAGTAAGTGGCTGAATCATTACAGCAGGAGTTCCTGCTTAACTACAGTGGTGTTCAAGCAGTTTTACAAGCAGCTCAGTCAAACTGGAGATGAGCTCATGATGTATCTGAAGAACCTGAGCAAATGTAGCCCAGTTGGGTTGAAGCGCTGGGGACTGGATCTAGGGTGATCTAGGGTGAACTCAAACCACACTACTGTTTTTACTGGCTATAGCCGCAAATAGGGGGGATGGGTTAGTGGGATTTATGAGCCCAGATGGATCAAACAGTATGCAGCAGCATAGAGAGATGCATATGGAGCGCACCCCTGGCACCGACCCCCATACCACCCACCCCCAAAGGCAGTGCACAGTGATGGGAACGTTTACTGCTATGGCCCAATAAATTTCCACTTCCTCCTTTGCAGATCATGCAGGTTAAAATGAAAACACCAATTGTTCACCATCTTCAGGCCCGCTGCACCCTATATTTTTTCCTTCAACTTTTTTATGTGAAAAAATAATAAATTAGTGGTGGTTATGCACTTCTATAGATAACCTGATTACTTCATATTCCACTTGTCTGCCTAGGGGTGTTATAAGAAGGAAGTTATAAAAGGTTGGGTGGTTGAGAACTGAACAGCAAAATAAAGAAAAAAAGAAACCAACAGGATTGTTTATCATGCAAGCCAGATCTTAAACTGTGAATACATATATCCATCACATATGCACAGCACATGGAGAGAAAAAATCTCCATCGTATTCTTTAAATGGGTCCAAAAGGAAAATTTTGCCATTTGTCCACCTTGGTTAAGCATTATTCCATGAGTGAGCTTTATGCCATCCCCTACTCAAGTTCTGCCAAATTTCTAAGCCAATAGGAGAACTCTGAAAAAAATGTCTAACTATTGTTTTCTTAAAGGGAATAATGGGCAAATGTGGCTCAGGAAAACAAATAGCTATATGCTGGACTAAAGAGATAAGAAGGACAGTGAAGTTCCCTTCCCTTCAGAATTAACGGCTTGACATAGAACTTGAAACACATTCACAGCAGAACCCCACCCATGTGTTGTGAGGTTATGTGTTGGTGCAGTGGATATAGTTATAGAAGGGCTGGGTTCACCATTTTCCTTGATGTTCCAAAACCACTTACCATCAGCTGAGCCCAGCTGCGACCCACACAAGCTCCCCAGCAAATCCAGCAGTGAGGCTCGGGTGACCAGACATGAGTTCCGTCTAGAAATAAGGGAAATAAAAAGGCAGGCAGACTATTTTATTTATTTCTTAAATTTATGAGCAACTCACAACAACACAGAGATAGGTGCACTGAGAAATTGCAAGGCACACAGGCAATAAAAATGATAAATAATTGTTAACTGATAAAATCATGATTACTGAAGTTATTTTTGAATTTGGTTTGCTTAATTTTAATAACTGACAGGTCACTGATAACGGGAAACAATAAACAACAAGAGAAAAACAGGACACACCAAAGGGGAAAAAAATGTACAACCACTAATGTATAAATATAATTTGTTCTGAAAAATACTTTCAGAGGATTTAAGTTCACACAAGAGCATATTCATTTTAATTGGGGGAAAAAACTATTTTGATCCAGTTTTCCAAAATGCCACCCGAGTTTTGTTTGCTTCACAAAAAAGGCACAAATGATGACTGATTAGGCATCGTTCGTCAAACATAACGTACTTCTTTAGTTATTTACCATAGTACAGATCATTGGAAACTTTAAAAAAACAAAAAAAACTAACATTATTTAAGCAATATCATACTAAAAAGGCAAAAGTAGATACATAAAAAATATATATACCAGCACAAGAAGGTAGGACATAGTTGATGCATACCCACTACCCCAGGTTTACTACAGGCCGTTTGACAGCCAAGTTACAGTAGATGAAGAATCTCTGAATCGCAAATTGCATGGCACTTTTAATTTCCATGGTCCATCAAGAATGACAAACTTTCTAAATAAAAATTAGAATTAAAAACATTGAGGCAAGTTTTACAACGGACATAAAAACGAATGTAGATAACTATACTATAACTATTACACATTTTTCACTTTTCAGCAAATGGAAAAGATCACTTCTGGTAAATCTCATCTGTTCATACTACTCTTGAGACTGGCAGTGTATAATTATGGAGTAAATCACTAAAATAGAAAGTTTATGAAAGAACAGTGCATTGCTGGGACTAGGTGTATTAAGCATCTATCAGTAACCAGCTGTTCACTTCAGAAGGCATCATTCAGTAAAACAGACAGCAAGTGAATCCTCAGCAGAACAGGATATTTTTATCTCTCCTTTTTACTAAACCATAATTAAGGAGGTCAACTAATATAGGAACAGTTCTTCCCAAATTTTACACATTATGCTAATCTGTTTCACAGACCAGACTTACAGTACAAGCTACAAGTCAGAAGAAGAGAATGATGTTTCTTTAAACAATCTACAGGCAATAGGACGATCTACAGGGCAAAAGTTGCTACTAGATCTATAATGGAAGGATGGAGGATGATGGATTTTCTGTCTGTCAGCATGTGTTTTTATAGGGCTATGTGTGGCAGAGCAAGGGATCATTATGAAGCTCAGCATTACAACGCACTGTGGAGATATTAATAAAGTATAACTTGGCCAGCGAATGGGGCTGACTTTTGGTGACAAACAGCATGTCTTCCACAGGTCCACTTTTACCCCTCTGTGTCTCTGTGAGGAGTGAGAAGCATCAAATCAAGCCCCACCCAAACCCCAACTAGCCTTCATACACCACAGTCTGCTTTACCAATCTGACCCAGTCTCTCATAACTCTGTCCACACCCTCTGTCTTCATTCACCAAACCTTGCCACACAGCCAATCAGTACAATGTTTAGGGTAAGATGCCCTTCCCCCAGCTCTACAAGAACCCATGCCCTAGGTCTAGGCCCATGCAGTCATCTCATAGATGGCTCCATGAGGTTTGTGTGGCTTGTTTATACACAGCTCTGCCCGCCACTCTGTTTAAACAGTAACTTCCTGCTCTAAAGTACGGGGTGTGACACTAAGCACTGGGGATGGAAGGTTCCTGATGGGGCTCTGGAACAGTTTGCAAACAGTTTACTAGGACTGAAATAAGAGGGAACAACATATATAGTACTCCACTATCCAAAATTAAGATGAAGCAATAAGCACAACCCACTCAAACACCATCCTGACACCCCAGTCCGACACAAACATAGTGTCAAATACAAATACAGATTCATCGTTCTATTATTCATCATGTCATGTGCTCACAATAATTAAGAGCCTTTCTTGCCATCTCACATACTTAAATTGTCTTGCAGACCTGAAAAAATTGAGTTAAAAGCAAGAGCAACAAAGATAATTACAAAAAAATATATAGAATCACAACAGAGGTCCTTTAAAACTTGCTGGCACCCATAAAAAAAGAACATCTTGGTGAATTTTAGGGTCCCTGAGTGTTGATCCCCAAGTGAAGAGGTAAGGAAATGAAAGCACAGAGTGGCTGATGCCAACAAGTGTGCCTCTATGTCTCTGTGTGAGATCAAAACCAACAAATAAACTTTTCTGTGTGTGTAGTAGGTACCTGGTTGCCAGCCACAAGTGAGGATGCAGGACAGTGGCAATGTCATTTTCCAGCCCAACTGAATGGGGCTTGTGTGTGTCCATCTGATAGGAGTTGAACAAATGCAAAACCTGCAGACAGAAAAACAATTATGATTACCAGCTGTGTTGCAACCATACATCTTATAAGAGAGATTGAGAACTAAATCTGATATATCAACAGAAGAAAAACATGAGGCATCACAGTCAGTTTTAAGGAGATTGGGCAGACAGACACATACTCATGAGCCTCACAGTAATACAAGCATAGTTAATGGAACAATAAAAACACCTTTCAAACAAACAATGCAACTGTCTGAAAGAAAGATGTACCATAGCATCTGAGAGCTACAGATCCATGGAACTGAAAGAAATGTAATGGAAAAAAGAGCTAATCAGACAAAGCAAATGAAACAACCAGTTTCATTCACCACAGCAGGCAGTGGTGCTCCTGGAGCATATTCTGGATAAATTTTTATGAATCTAGTATTGACGCACAAAGGCATGAAAGTATACTGAAACAAGGTCTGCCCTTCCAGGCCCACTCCTGAAAATCTGGAATGCAGCTTGTGTATTCTGAGCTTAAATATACCCTCTACTAGTCCTGGCCGCAGTACGGAAGTCTTTCATTAACACAGGGGAGGCTCCAAGGGAAGAGCTAGGCCAAGCAAGGAACTCCAGCCTCAAGGAGACAAAACCTCCTCCCTATATATGTATACAGACAGCTCAGAAACAGACTCACACATATATACCAGTTTACATAACCGACACTGGTGTAACACCACCTTTCCAACTTGACCACGCTCATTTCTCCCAAAGGTGGTTTGTGACACTGCTCCAAACAGAGCTGTGTTATTCCAGCCTCTTAGGGAGAGAGGTATAGAAATATTTATAGAGACCCAAGTCATTTACAAAAATACTGCACAGCATTTCAGCGGGTGGGTAGTCAGGGATGAATCACATGTATTGTCACAAACTCAGAGGAATTACAGTGTAATGAAACAAAAATTAAAAGTAGAAAGGAAGTATAAATCACAGGATAAGATATGGGAGACCCTGCCCAAACTGTTAAGGAGGCAATGGACCTAGCTAAGGGCAGCATCATGGCCAGATTTGTGCCGGTTTTCAGAATTCTGAAAATTTCTGTATAAAAGTTACTGGCCAACAAAGTTTCTGTTATTTTCTGCATTCCGTTACCTGACTCACTTTCTTTCTAGCATTTATTTTGACCTATTCTTAAGTTTTGTGTTATATTTCCCTTTTTAACTCTTTTATGATTGCCCACGTCCACTATCAAGCTTGATGATCTAGTTGTCGTTTGTAATCCCATAAGACTACTATTACATTCTCTTCAGATGATCAGACATTAGTCAAAATCCCAGTGAAGAGTCTGGCAACTTCTGGCCACTGAAATTGGGCCAGAATAGAAGTCTCTGAAGATTGGAAGATGTGATTAGAAACCCACAATGAAAGCAATTATTCAAACATAAATCTTTCATAGATGAAATAACATATTTTTCAGTTTGAAGATTAACCTTCATTAAAAAAAAACTACAATAATGTGTAACATAAGAAAAAATGGTTAGTGATATGTGGAGAAAATAAATTATACAAACAGGTGCTCATAATGTTGGAGTAAAAGGATTTGCATAATAAAGTAATATTAACGATTTGAGTTATTTTTAACACAATGGCACCTCCTCACTGATTACCTACCAACAATATAACCGTGCAACTAAACTAGTGAAAGTGTCATGTTTGATAATAAGGCTACACCCCATCAAACAGGCTACAAACCGAACAACCACTATATACTTTTTTTCTCCATTGATGTCAGAAAGCTTGACTGTGTGGATACATAACACAAGAGATGAGAGCTAAACAGAGAGGGAAAAACCAAAGCTGACTGAGAATTCACTGTAAATTTGTTCACTAATTATGATATGTAAACCATGGCACCCAATGAGCAATTGACCATTAAAACGGCATGAGTGCTAAGACCCTCTAGTGGTTGCCAACTCTCCATTATTACACCACAGCCACTCCCACTCCACCAAGTAAAATACCACAGCATCTGCTGGAAAGTGCTAAATGTGGGCAACTTTGTTCTGAAACCACAACGCAAACAGTGTCCAACAGAAGCTTGGCAGATTAGAGTGCCTGGAGCCATCCCAACATCCAATAGTGGATGGATTAAACAAAACTGGACCTACAAGATGACTAGCCCAGTTGTTGATATCTTTGATGGAATCCTGCTATGGCCTATAGTCACAACTACCTACCCTCCTGACAACACTTTGTCACCCTATAACATACAAATAAAAAACAGGCGTAAATTACAGCCTATTGGGGGGGATGAAAGGCGAGCTTCCTCTTCTATGGCACTAACAGCACTGCTAACTACCCCAACCTGTGAAACCTACCACATTCTACAGCTCGACACATCTACCCAAACCTTTCTATTCCTTTGATGTCTACATTCCAACCATTCAGGTGTCTCATCTTTACTTCTTGACAACAAATAAGGCCTGATCAGCCACGTATTAAATTATTTTAAGAATAGCAATTTATATTTCCCAATGTTAAAATAATTGGAATAGAAACTGTAAATAGAAACACACAGACATACAAAAATACAGCTTAAATGTTACTGTTACCCAGCATAGACTGTGAAACTCCTATCAGATGTCATAACATGCTGTGTTGACAATTTTGTCATCTTCAGAATGAGCTCATCTAATGCATCCTGAAAAATAGCAAAAGCTTGATTGCTTTTTAAACTCTCAACTAAGGAACTACAATTTAGGGAAATGCAGGTTTCTTTTTAAATAACTAAAAAAAAAAAAAAAAAACAACAACCTTTGCTACAGAGCAAGTCTGTAGTTTGTAAATGCAACACAGTGCAATACTAAGAATGCAGGCTCAAAATTTGGTCCTGGCCACCTGTAGTCTTTCTGAAGGTCTCATTAAGTCTCTTCCATACCCAAGACTCAGCACAGTGTTAGGTGGGGCAGTGGGCAAAAGGAAGTCATTAGCTGCATTCCTATGGAAAAAAGTTACACACACAAACATTCTCTAAACCTAAAGGCTTGTACAAGAACATGAAAGGACTACACTGTTTTCTTTGGCCTATCTTAAGCCATGTCAAAGCTTTTTCCACCTGTGTCAGGGTTCATTCCTGAGCCAATCAAAATGCAAGCAATTCTGTGCAGTGCTCATTAAAATATATAATAAGTAGGTTCTGCCTCATTGAGGTCTCTAACAACATGAGAAAGTGATGCCGGAAAGCCGCACCAATATTGACAGAGTACAGACTCAGGCAGGCTAAGGAAATTTGCCTCTGTACACACAGACATAGTTTGAAACTACCACAGTAGGAAAACATCACAGCTTATTCTCTCTCTCAGACGCATTCAGCTATATATAATCAGCCTAATTCAATGAAGTGAATTGCATAGCTTTGCTGTAATTTAACATGAACAGTAAATATAATCAACATTCTGCAAGTATGTTTCCCATTCCTGTAAGGGAGAAAAAAAAAAAAAATTCAAAACACTTGCACAGTTTCTTTACGGAAAACAAATCAAAACACTTTTTCTTCATGGAAATCTATTCACAGTTTAACCATTCATTTATTTTCCTTAACTAGTCTAAACTACAAAACAAACATGGGTGAGATGCTGCAAAAAGTGTAGTCGCTACTATTATACCAACTGTTACAAAGCTAAATGAGCATGAATGCAGGCTTAAAAAACCAAAAGTGAAGTCAAATCAAAAGAATCAGGGAACCTGCCTATCCTGGCTGAGTTCTGGAGAGGTTGGTTTAAGCATGTCAGGGTCCATTAAAAGCAATAGATCTTGTTGCCTTGTTAACTGTCACCACATGAAGCACTGGGCCATCTTGAAAACAGCACTTGTGCGTGGATTCTTATAGCCAGCCTCCAGCTGGACAATCTCAACCCAGCAGGATTGTCTCATGGGATTTTAATAGAAAGGTGATGATTATTCCTACTATGTCACAGATCTCTCTGAACCTTTGTACTTGGCAGGCACTGGGCAGCACAACACTAGTTCTCTGCAGCTAGGTCTGTCCCTTCAACCCAGCTTAACAACACATTGATCAGGACCCTGAAACTTGAGCAGTTGTACACTGCATGAAGGACTTGTGGCTGTACATTTGATGTCGCACATCCAATTTGGATGTTGTTTCTTTTTTGCTTTCTCTGGATCTTTCTCTTTTGGTACAGTACAAAAAAGAGACGTGAGAATGTTGGGGGTGTTGGTGTAATGTTGGTACTGACCACGTTGAAGACCAGCTAAACACAGAGGTGTAAAACCAGGTAGATTCCTGGTCTATCCATATGTCATCCATACAAGTGGGCCATTTAAGACAGATTAAAAACACCTAGAACTGCAGATACAAACAAAAACAAGTTTTCCCCAGATGCAAATATCTATATAACATAATATAATATCTAGCATATAACAAAACACTGACTATGCCTTACTTCTTCCTCCTCAAGTTCTCCATTCTTATCCAAGTGGTGTACTTGTATGTGGAAACATGATATCACAACTCCCCACTCCTCCTTGTAACAATATGTACAGTATCTTCACTGAAGCATACTAAATACAATTTTCATATCTCATATGATGTTTACCATTTGTGAAGGCCAGCACAGACAGCCTGCCTTGCCCTTCATATCTGTCATTGTTTTTGTGGGAAGCAATTTGTTTCATGGTTTGGTTAAAGATGCTGCAGGTTTCCTCTTTCTGCTCCTTGCTCTCCTGCAAACTCAAAACTAGATCACGTTGCTGCCCTATTGTTAGGTAAATGACAAAAAGACTAGACTGCATATTTTTCCTTTTCAAATATTTCACTGGGGAAAAACAGCGTAGGCCTGTGGGTTACCTAACAGCAGCAGGACAGTGAAATGACCAACTCAGAAGCAAAAGCAGAAAGAGACATGCATGACAAAAATAAATTGATTTTGTTGCTCTAAAAACCAGAACTAGTCCCACTAACTCTATTCTCCCACCCTGATCACCCTCTTTAATGAAACTTCATACATGGTATAACAGTATATTACACCAATGATGTCTATGATGAAGAAAGGAATGAATCATGCCCTTGTCACAACATCACCCTACAAAATTAAGCCCAATTAACATGTTGGTACGTCTAATCTCCTGGAGCCCCTCCCATCAGCATCATATTGTTCACTCCTGTCTAGACTGGTCTAGTGGTGCAATTGAACAGTGAAGCCTGATTGATCACCATATAGTTAAGACATGGGGTGAGGGGTAAGAAAAATGAATTTGACATAGTGCCTCAAACAGCCCCACTCCAAGCTTGTTTCCAGAGCACTAACTGAAGAGCATTTATTTGCTCTTTCAGTACTGGAAGCAAAAAAAAACCCTATGCTCACCATAGAGGCTGAATCCTTTCACATGTGCACTAAAAACAAGAAAATGCATGATGTTCACAATGGGAAACCAAACAGATCCTCATCCACTAACTTTCTATCGAACCCAAACCCTGACCAGCATAGTCCACGTTTCATGTAAAATACTAACAGAACAAAGGCCTACATTACACCCAAGGACAGCATTCAAAGAGTCTGGTGAGCAGTATGAAAAGTACAAGCTAGCATTTTCCTTCTTGTATGCCTCAGTTGTATTTCTTATAATTTCAATATGAGGACAGAAAATGGCCTCCCTGCAAACTAAGCATGGTTCATTCAGCATTCACACTTCACTTGTGTGTACTTAAAACACAAAGGATCACGTCCAACAAACACCTGCCTGATCTGTGGCTAGAGATCAAGATCTCATACCCATCCTAGTAAAATAGCCTATGGGGGCAGAGATGTTTACATGAAGTCATGCAACCACAGACTTGTTTCCTCATCAGACCTCCTGCCTTGTCCTTACTGAACTTACAAAAACATATGAATTAAATAAAGATTGTGTGTATCATGAAGATCGACTGTGAACCACCTGGAACATTTACAACTTACCTGCAACAAGGTGCCATGGATATGGTTCTGCTGGACTCTGGGGCCCGATTCAAGGGGTAACTCTTCTAGGAGGGTTTTAATGGTGGAGGGCACCTGGGTCACCAGAACAAAAGGCACCAAGGCTCGGGCAGCCATCTCCCGGGTACGGTAGACCGCAGAATGTCCACACCTGAAGCAGCAGATAGTGGTGATTGAGTTGGGACAGTAGTCCTTACCGTGAGCTCACAATGGTCACAAAAACAAAACAACAAAAGCTGAAAGGCAATAAAATTTGTAGGCACAAAGCTGGTGAGAGCACAGCAAGAATGCATCCCCAGAGTGCACTCAAGGTAAATTTCCCTGATGCTCATTCTTATGTGTCACCTTGGGCCTCATCACAAGACAGTGCTTGACTGTGGCAAAACATGTTATTAGAGCCAACAAGAATACTCCTAGAAGGTCTACTATGCCCCCAAGCTGATAATCCTGCTGAGACATGCCGGGATGCATAAGCCCTGTGCTAAGATGTCAGTCCAAGCCCTCACACACCAACGTACACAGAAACAAACAGTTATGTATCGAGATCTGGGCTAATTCAAAACTTATTAGACGTCAATTTATGTACAGGTTGGGATTTCTTTATTTTTAGCCATCAGATTCACATATCTCATCTTCTGGAAAATAGTTCCTTTGCAAACGCCTGTGATATAAAGGTCTGATCTGCCTTCACAATTTAGTGATACTGCAATATCTAGAACAGGAGCACCCAATTGCATCGCAGCCCATCCTACCACCAACCCCAAGTTCTTCTACTCAGCTGTATATGGAGAGAATGGGTAATATATGTGGGTTTCCTAAAATAACAACTTTTGAATATAGCTGTCCCCTTTGCCAGAACCATTCTGATATCACAATAACAGGTACAGTTGGATCTTTAACATGGGGAATGGTACATTTTTGGTAGGTATGATCCTTCAGATGGGGATGGACTAATACATAATGAGTGGCCTTAGTGAATGACCTCTTTTAAAGAGTGCAGAAGCAGAATGATGACTCATGGGGGAAAAAGCTGAATTCTAAGAGAAACTATAACCTTACCCTCAGATCATCTTTCAGGCCTGACTCCTAAAACCCAACAATACTCCATAGCAGAGGAAAAACTAAGTGTCAGGAATGAAGACAGAAAGAGCAGGATATGATACAGTGAGTAGTAAAAGTCTATAGACAAGAGAGAAATAAACTGAGGTAAGGGTGACTAAGGGAGGGTCCTTGTATGAATCCTAATGATATAAAAAAAACTTTGGAAACAACAAACTCATGCACTCCCTAAAGAAAAAACCCCTTTGCACAGAGGACACATGCACTGTTATTGTAGAAGAGAGACATAGCTTGGCAATGATAAACAGAGATCAGAGTCAGTGAAATTTCCTCAAACATGTGTTCATAAACAAAAGTTCCCAACTCAACTATGGTTAAAAAAAAAAAAAAACTCACTTTCTTTTCATTGTTAATATCCTATTAAGTTTGTTCATTAGTCTTTTTATAACTCAATCTGTTTATAAATACAACCACTAAATTAAAAATAACAAAAAGCTTAATAATACAAAAATTCCTTGATTCATTCAAAGTATGTTCTGTAAAAACAGCAGCTAAAACAAAAATTAAAAATTCATTGTAAAGCTAAATTCAATTTCTAGCAACTGCTCATCTAATGCAGTGTTGCTATGTTCCAGAGCCTATTGTGGAAACATAAGATGTGAGGCAGAGCACTCAGTGGGCAGGACACCTATACATTGCAGCATTTTTATCAATATGAAACACTTGCAACATTCCACTGCATCTGACTATTTTTAATCTGCTTCATTATCTATACAATCAATAAAGGAATAATTACTAAGAAGAACCTTGTTTTAATGGTTGTGCAAGTTCCATAAAGTCTCACATATGGCTATAATAAATTAAAAAATGCTATAAGGAAACATTGCTATTAATTTCAATGTAAATTAAAATTAAAAGTAATTCATGGCAAGAATACACAGTCTACACAAATTCTGATATAGTGCCAATTGACTAATTTATGACACTAATATTAGCAACCTTTGTCATTTTGCTATTAACCACTAATACTCAAAAACACCAAAAACAAGGTATAAAGGGAATTGAATTAATTATGTCCCAAAGCCCAAAACTATTGGAGCAGGTATTAGTGCCAAGTAACAACCACATGCAGAAATGCAGGTGATATTCAAGTTGCAATAAATAAATAAGTTAATAAAATTTCTTGGAACAGAAAAATGGAAAAATTAAAGTTTAAAAAAAAAAATTCAAAAATGGTTGCACCTTTGAAAATGTGTAACAAAACACTGTAACATGAGGACTCAGTGTACAACAAAATCTTCCTTTAGCTCATACGTAAAAAAAACAATAATTTAGCAAACCTCTTCCAAATTACTTAAATTATCTATACAAATATTCCTTGGGTTACACTTAAAGGACTTTCCTGCAATTCAAAACACAAAAAAATGTGCAGCAGTTACTGTAGTGATTAAGAATACAGACCAGAAGTTTTGCTCACTTCATCCAGTAATATATCCAAGCCATATGCAAAGGCATACAAAGTTTTGGGAAATCAAAAAAATAATCAATTTAAATCAATGAACAGGTATATAAACATAGTTTTTATTCTACCAATAACACAAGGAGTAAAGGTACCCACATTATCCTACTGGTAGCAAGGATAACAACAAGATTAAAAGTAGGAATTTTATTATGAACAGCTGCAGGTCATGCAACAAAAATGAACGAGCGAACGAAGGAACGAGCAAACGAAGAAACGAATGAAGGACCGAAGGAAGGAAGCCATCCACTGCTGGCTTGGGCGGCTCCACGCTCACTTTGCTTCGGAGGGTATATAATCATTTAATGACCAATGACCCCTACACCACGTACAACTGCCCCCCTTTCCATCCCATATGTTAACCATCAGTGGGTAATTTGTCCCATTAAAACTCTTTGCGGAGGAAATGACAGTTTGGTAGGGTGTAATTTTAGAAAGAGCCATCTGACACATCTCCACAGGGTTCAGAGACAGACTAAGCATTGGAGAGAGTTGGAGATGGCTGGGGGAGGCATGTGCCCTACACAATGTTCCCATGTGGGCATAGGACAACAGAGTTCAGCTGCAACAGTGTATTCCACTTGCTTTAATTATGGTCTTCTAGACAACCAAACAATACTTTGTTTAACATGCCTGCTACTATTTGCTGGTGCACATAATGAGAAAACAATCAACTGTTAAATGTTGCTGTATGGTCCTCAGAAAGGTGACAGGACGTTAAACTTTATAAACTGTATTAAACAGCACAATTTGAGAATTATGACAACTAAAGTCAAAACTCAGACCTTGTACCTGGGAATTAATGTATACACCAACTTGCCAATTTATCAAGTAACCCCCTCCTTCACACAAATTCCAACAACACATATATCATGTGACCACAGTGTGTTATAAATGAGGCAGATCACCATTTATAGCATCAGTTAGTAATAAATGGATTTTTGGAATGGGCAAAACAAGTGACCTTAGTGGATTTGAACCTGGCACGATACATTATTTCTGCTGGTTCTAGCATCTTCCAAATGGCAGTAGCCTTGGGCTTTTGCAAAAAAGCAAAAGCAAAAAAATTTTCATGATCCACAATCCTGTGGAAAAAAACAGCTTGTTGAGCCAAGGCATCAAAAGAGAATGGCAAGAATCATGTATGCAAGCAAGACAGACAGGACACAACCAGGCAAATCACATACAAATTCAACATTGGTATACAGAATGCCATCTCAAAAAGCACCACGTGTTGGACTTTATCTCGATTGGGATATAACAGTCAAAGACTATGTTGGGTGCTGATGCTGTCATCAAACAACAAGAAAATGCATCTCCAGTGGGCACAGAAGCCTGAAAACTGGACCGTTGAGGAGTGGGAAAAAAGCCTGGTTGGATGAATCAAGATTCCTATTGTTTTATGTTAATGGAACAATTAAAATTTGGCATCAGTAACATTGGTCCACAGAGCCATCCAGTTTGGTGTCAAAAGTACAGGCTGGTGAAGGCAGTGTAATGGTGTGGGGAATGTTTTCCTGGCACATATTACACACACACACACACACACACACACACACACACACACACACACACACACACACACACATATTAATCTGTGTTTTAGAGTTTTCAAAGCCCCCTGACACCTACTGAAAAACATCTGAATGGCAAAGCATATCTGAACATTGTTGCCAACCAACTTCATCCCTTCATGACTACAGTACAAAATTTATACTTGAGCAGGCAATTCCAGTATAGTAATGCACCATGTCACAAGACATGCATCACCAAATGGTGATGGCAAATGGAATATGACAGCAAGTTTTTTTGCACAGTCCCTGGATCTCAACCCTATCAAGCATCTTTGGGAAAGGGGGAAAGAGCTGTCCACCACAAGACTGTGCTGCTACCCAATTTGCAGAAACTCCGCAACACAATCATTTCCACATGCTACGACATTCCTGCATAATGCATCCAGCATCTTGTACAATCCACATTTGTTTATAATGTTTAACAATAGCCTCTCCATCTGCTGAACAATAACATTGGTTGCTCGCGCTGCTACAATGCAGCTATATTTTTTATTGTTTGCAGCATTCCTGCACATTAATTTTTATATATCCTTACTGTACATATAGTGAAATTTTTGACTTATGACAAAGTCTGTTTATAACACAATTGTCTGAACAGAACTTTGCTGTAATTTGGGGGCTGTCTTCAAATCATTTTATTGTCACCATCAGTGACAGGAAAACTAAAGGCAGTATTGCATCAAATAGCTCAAAACATCAAGAAAGATTATAAAAGATGGATGACAAGTTCCTTTTTGCCACTCTAAATATTACAGCATGAATAAATGACTAACAGGTTGGATGGGTACCACACAGAAAGGTTAGCCATTGTTTGAGTCTAATAAAACACATGGGACACAAAGAAAAAGACAAGTCAGAATTACATAAACAAAGTAGGGCAAATATTTTGCCTGTTTCGCCAAACAGTTACCTTAACATTTAAAACCAGGAACCTCTGAAACAACCATGGATGTACTAAAGGTCTCTTAATGGCAAAGTGAAAGATCTATCAAGAAGAATGGTGCAGGAGAGAGAATGAGCAGGAGCAGAACTTGTCCTGGTATAAACTTAAGAAGGAACTAGTTAAGCAGAATGAACCAACAGCAAGCGGTAAATCCTGCATTGTGGGAATTGGAAAATAGGAGAGTGAGATGATTAATCTCAGAGTGACTATGCCAGAGTTTAAATAATTTCTGAAGGTCCTGTCAGTGCAGGCTGATGTACATCAAAACATGAAACACATACATCAAACTAGGAGAGAAACTGAAGGAGGTAATAGAGGACATAAAAAGGGAATGGGTGGGAGAAGAGGAAGAGCCATTCTGTTCTATATTTAATGCAGTAAACACGGGATCTCTTTTCAGCAAAGGCATGCATGCAAACTTCTCAGACAAGATCCAGCCAGGTAGCGTCATTCTCCCATTGCTTTTTAGCCCTGACAAAGATGGAACCTCAAATGAATCAACACAACAGGTACTGATCATACTTGCACATACTGCAACCCTTAAGAGTTTAAGCCTTCAGAGACTCAAACTCCAGTCACATCTTTTTTGACAAAAGGAGTGTAAATACTTAACTTAAACTGCTCTCAGTGCCATTGTGCAAGGGACCACATAAGTCTATGTATTCGTCAGCTAAAAATACACAAGGACACAGATGACTCTAGAGAGTTCATGCTTTTGTAACCCCTCTCCTCTGCGCAACACAAATATCTTCTATGAATAACAATTAGTCTATAGCTGTGGTATCTCACGGCAACCAACTAAAGGCTTTCTGAACCCCCCAGTAAAAGTCTTGCAGCTATCCCATAGCCAGACTGGGCCTGGTAGCACCATCTGTATCCCAGCACCTCTACTTTCCACCTTCTGTACCCAGTTGCCTGAATTGCTTCAAGAGGAGTGAACTCCTCCTCTCCAAGTAGAGATAAGAGATCTGATGTCTGAAGTGCTTCCAAATGCTTAAGTTGCAGGACCAGGCACCTCTACTAAATCAAGGAGAGACAGTTACAGACAGAGTTGGTGGGAAAGCACTAAACTACAGCAACAACAGGGGGGAGAATAAGAATCACTGAAGCTGGTACAACTAAGAGGTTTTATGCATGACTGTGTGAGTGCCATCTGTAAACAACATGCCAAAGTGAAGAGTCTGGGAGAATACACTAGGCAGAACAGGATGTCAGTTATGCGAAGTACCTAGTTTTGGGCAGGGAGTAGAAAAGAAAGAAGGGGATCACTCTTTAGCCATGAGCAAAATTCCCTACCACCTACACCAATAAGCTTCCAAAACTCACCACTTTATTTTCCAAATAAAGGAAAAGTGCAGAAGGTAAGAACATACAGGAACTGAAAGTGATTCCATGGTACCATTGCACCTTGAGATCAGTATGACACCTTAAACATTTTTTTAAACCCCCAAACACTAACCACACTACCATAACCCCTCACAGAAATGAAAACCATTAGCTGGAATTTAGGATCGCTTCTTCGGCACAAACCCAGTGACTCTCTGAATACTTCAGGGCCTCAAGCTAAACCTAGTTTACAATAAAATACAAATGTTAAATACTGTGAAATTGCTCACCTTAAAGTAAAGACACAAAGGAAATTCAACCTAGGTTAGCCGTTATGTTTCAAAGACATAAAGGTAATCCAAGTTATGATGAGTCAAGCACAGGACGATTATCATCTCAGCTGACGTTGACATACATGAGATGATGTGACCATCCTGGAGAGATTGTGACCAACAAGGTTACCTGTTGAACTGATACTTTCACATTGTTTCTGCAGATTTTTTAGTGGCACATTCATTCTGCTAACATCTCAACCTTATCCCAAAGATTTTCCATTAGCTTGAGAGCTAGAGACTATGCAGGCTACTTGGGATAAAGACATTGTCATGTTTGGGGAACCATCCTGATATGCTGTCTTTTGTGGCATACTGTCCTGCTGGAAGTACCCATTTCAGAAAGGCAAGACTGGCCATGAAGGGATGGATGCACCTCCAGTAGTATTAAAAAACCTGAAAAGGAATTAAAATACAATAAAATAAACTACTGTGTGTCACACTATCCCCACCAGACAATATCAGCCAGGTGTATCTGATAAAGTGGCCAGTGAGTATACATATAGTTCTCCAGAAAAAGAAATGTGGAATGGCAGCAAATGAAATCAAAAACAGCCTTGTTAAAGTACAAGACATTTTGGTCAAAGTAAAAAATATTTCTGGTACCTACAATTTATTTAGTTTCTGCGGTTTATAAACTATATTAATCACTGTTATTGCTCTAAGTTGACATAATCTGGTACTTTCTGCACTTTTCTAACCATGCAAGATTTTATTGTGCTTGCATCACAGAAATAAAAAAAAATAAAAATGAACTATCGATATCTTACAGACAAAAGTGATATCACTTGGAGTTTAACAGTTTTTATTTCTACTATGGATGGAACTTAGACCCGAGAGGATTTTGACAAACTGTCATTTTTAACGCTGTGACAGTAACTACCTTATCCACAGGAACCATTTTACTCTACATATACATAGACAATTTGCTACATTACACCATATGTCACATACAATGCCTTCACAGATAAGAGTACACATTACAGGTTTAAAGTTATATACTGCATACTTTTGCTAGTTCAAATTCCTCAATGGCCTTACCATTGTATACTACTGTATGAAAAATCATAAACCTCCATGAGAGCATGAACTAGGCAGCAAAATAATGAGGAAAAACAGCAAAGCTAGTAATAATAAGCTATGCAACATTCAAAAAGAGACCAAGACTCCCTTCTCCAACACCACAATGCTTTGTTATCTAGACATAACAATTATTAATATGATCTCTTACCCAAGCTCAGCCACTGTAGTGTCTCATTTTTGTTCTTTGGAGCAATGTTTTTCTAAACTATTACAGAATGTTCTACAAGAATGCAAGAAATACTTAACACCTATAATACCGATAACTAAGTTTAATCTACTGCTCACCAGCACATCTAATATCAGCTTTGAGTGGACGCACAACTGTCTTTGCTTGCTATTACCTAAGTTGGAATAACCTGTTCCAGCAATATTTTCCCTCTTTTCCATGTTAAAATGTGAAAAATGTGCAAAGGGGAGTATCTACCAGATAAGCACCTGGTGGTGGGAGCTGGAAGCTGGGAACAGCGTACAGTGGTAAGAGGCACACTGTACACATAAACACAGTCTTCAGCCTCACCTATGTGAGTCTAACATCCAGAACGTTAACCCTCACGAGTGAGCTTTGTTGTGTACCCTTTGAAGACGTGTATTACAGGTGTGCAAGGTACACGTATATGGTAGATGAATGGCAGTGGCAAGTATAGTGCAAACATGTCCATGAAACAGGCACAGTAGTTCCAAAAAGAACAAGACAGTAAATGCAAGGGTTCCACTTGTAGACAACAGCAACATCATGCTGGGGTGGGCGTGAGAAGATGGGAAGCAAGACGAGGGCACTCACTTGATGATGAAGGGCATGAAAGTGGCAAGTCCTAGAGGAGATGAGGACCCATCCATTGGGGAGGGATAGAGGCGTCCCATGACTAGCAGCAGGAGGAAGAGGCTGGGGTGCAACTTCACTTGCCCAGACTCACTGCAACACCAAAACATACAGGCATAAACACTCATACCCTCAATCTGCTAATATACAATACACAGTCAATCACTGACACTCCTTTAAAGAAAGTCACTCTGAAAACTGTCTTTAAATAGTCTAAAATGAAAATAGGCAACTGAGAGAAACAGAAAAGAAAGGTCTCATCATAATATAAAGAGTTTTAAGGAAATAAGAAGTAAGTTTAGAAACAAGTCCTGGGATTTGCAAAGAAAATAAATCTGGCTTTACATTAAGATCCCACAGCCCATCTCACACACAGATTCATAGTAAGAAAATTGTTGGCATTTAAATAGACATGTAGATTGTTCTCACACAGAAATGGCAAAACATAAATAAGAATATGAATGAACTCTGTCCAAAACAAAGTTTCCTTTAAGGCCTTCCTGCATCACATCATCTTTGGCCAGCTGCATATCAGACCCTCTACAGGCATGCATTTCATTACAAAATTATTAGATGACGCCAATCTCCAATTATGACAGGTCCTCAAGGATGGCCACACGATCTCAGAAGTAGGAACTATAACAGTCAGTTAAATTACAGTGCAAGTAATGTGTTTAATGTGCAATTTCCCTGTTTTTTGTTTCAGTTGGACACAACATTGGCCAGGCTGAGAGTGTGATGTCATTGAGGCACTAGAAGGCAAAGAGCAGAACTGGAAGAACTGGTAACATATGACAAGGGGTTGATACAGATGAAGGGGGTACCCAGGGGCTTTGTTGGTGGCAAGTGGGAAGAACAGGAGAAGGGACACAAAAAAGGCATCAGGGAGCAGGAGGGAACATGCCTAGAGACTGCAGAGTCCGGAAACATGCTTCAGAACTATAGTTCCTTAAGGACTGGTAAACAGCGCAAGAACCAAATATAGTAGGCTCTATCAGACTTGAAGAACTATAGCACAAGTCTGGGTACTTTGGCCACCCACTGCACATCTGGGGACAAACACGTTCTTTGTCTTCATACCATGCTTATTTCGTGGAAAACGCAACAGAAAATGTAATTTACAGTACTGCAGAAATAGACAAACACAAATTATCTGTTTTACAATACTGCTTCAGATTCTTTGTTTCAGAGGTCATGCTAAGGATTCTTGTTCAGTGCATTGCTCTACTGAACAAACATTTTGGACATTGAAACAACAAAAAATAAAAATCAGTAAATAAATAAAAGCATTCAGAAAAGTTTCATAATCAACTGAATACTCCCACACCCACCATCACACAGTATAATATTCCCACACTACATACTCCAAACTCCCTACAGCACCAACAAAGAAAACAAGAGTGATATTAATGATGGTGAGATACAGCCATGTGAGTCTGTTAATCTGCATGAGTCGAGCCAATGTTGTGTGGGCATAGCTCCCTCCATTACTGGAGAAAAGTTAAAAAAAAAAAAACTTGACTGGTATCTTAAAGCCAAAAATCTACCCACTTGCTTTCCACCGTTGTTTTATTAGTGTGATTTATAATGGAGATTAAGGGAAGGACACGAGGGTGTGAGCACACTCTCCTTGGGCTACTTTGGCAAAGCTCCAGTAGCGGATCAGTGATGGGAAACAGCCGACTCAGCAGATTGTGAACTGGTAGGAAGGTTGGTGAAACGGGCCAGATTAAAAATACATTAACATAATTCAACACACATTAGCAAAAATATTGACAGAAGGCCCCAATGGTATTCCAAGCCTTCACCAATGAGATGGGGAAACAGAGAGATAACCTGTGCTTGGACAGATCACTAGGCAGGGCCCTAAGAATAAATAAGTTGGCATTTTGGGACAACACCCAATACCACCACCTGCTCTGGTGGGAATGAGCACTGCATTTACTCACCTTATCTACAAAATCTTTCTCAGGAAACCAAATCAGTCCAGTGTGGCTTACTTAAATGTATTTAAATGAAGTCATTTTAATGAATTTAATTAAGGGCCCGAGAGAAAAGCTAGAAAGGAGGGAAAACAGGAAAGACTGAGCACTGCTGAGGAGGTCTGCTGAGTCCAAACCAGGATCGCTTCTTCCCTCACCCCTTCCTTTACCTGTCCACAGATTCCGCAGCCTCTTCCAGTTGCTGCAGAAAGAAGGGGTAGAGTGCAGGGAAGCGTGTGAAAAACTCTCGGCCAGTCATCCTGAGGGTTAGGAAGAAGAGAAAACATTTATCATCGGGCAGTTGTGGACCCCCCTCAGAAGTTTTACAGTACATGGAAAACATACTAGACATATTAGACATTGTTCCACCATCCCACTGAAGCTAAATACTCACACCATCCCCATTAATAGGATGGCATCCCTCTACCTTTCTCCAAATCAACACAGTGGCAACACCCCACCATCACAAAGTCCAACTCCTCTACCAGAATGAAAATCACCCAGAAGCCCACAGAAACAGTATCCAAATGTCTCAGTGACATGGTCCTGATATCCTGATAATGCCCAGCTAACTCTAGGTTAAAGTAGGTGTTGAGGAGATACCGCACCCATCATCTAGAAGTGGGGCTCAAAGAACACTGACAAGGCAGTGACCAAGGCAAGCTGACCCTCACTGAGCACAAAAAAGTAGTGACACGCACACACACGTTTTCCTATGTTTGTATTGATTTTACATTGACCTTCACTATAATAATTTCCAGCAGCACCACAGCAAAGCTCAAATTTTTAAAGAAAAAACATTTATTTAGTTTGTTCACTGTAAAAATGTTTTTTATTACTTTTATTCTGGCATTTTATTATTATTTTGTGGGAACATGTGCACATCTTTTTATCCAAAGTGTACTATCCTTTGGGGACATATTTTAATGTACCCTGAAGGTATAGGAAAACACACAAATACAAACATATATTAGCACATTAAATGAGACATGGAGGATAAGCATCTGAAGGTCATGTGGCACAGTTATCAAATGCCTATAATCAGATGCTTTAAGAGGGGCCTTCACCAGAGCACAAAGCACAAAGCAATAGAATGCATCATTTAATGGGATGTATGCCCCACCCAAGTCAATCTGCCTCTTAGAAATGACAGAAGAATAAGAAATGAAGGAAAAAAACAGTAAAAAAAAAAAAAAAAAGCTACAAGGTCTGGCTTCTTAACCACTTCCTTATATATCAAAGGTTTAAAGTCCTATAAAGCAGTCATTAGATGTAGACTGGTATTTTTTATAAGGTTGATGTTAACTGCGATAGAAACCAAACCTCACGGTTTATGTTTGTTTATTCCTTGGAAAGCAGCAGGTCTGGAACAAACCTTGGAGCTGGTTCCCCCCTCTACTGGTGGGCTTAGCAGATGACCGGGGGAGGGGGGCTGAAAAAATTCCACTGCTCATAGATTTCTTGTGATCCTTTAGTGAAGTAAATTTTTCAGGCCAAACACTATTCCCCCTTAGTGTATGCCACCTAGCTACAACACCACCTCTTCCCCATGGCACCATCTAATATGTTCAGATTCAAAAACTATCAAAGCAAAAACTAAACTGTTTTTTGGAAATACAGTAATCCCTCAATATCCAGATCCCATTTGTCCTGAAAACAGATACCAAATTTTCAGGTTCCGATTGTCTATTTCCCATTATTTTAAATAGGAAAAAAGTCCTTTTTAATAGAATATGACTATCAAACCATGACCTCAGCATGATAACACTTTGTAAACATCAGTTACCCAATTAGAAACACTGTTATGAATTTTAAATAAATAGGTTTGTTTAAAAAAATTAAACTTAGTTAAAAACATTTTAGATGGCAATTTAAACAAGGCTAACAACTTTTATTGGCTACTCATGGAATAAAATGAATGAGAGGTTTGTGAGATTTGCTGTGTTAAGGGAGGTAGTAGCATCATTTTACTCTAAAAGATGGGGAAAAAGGATGGAGGACGGGTAGATGCAGGGCAAAAAAAAGTCAGTATTGAGCTTTTCTAGATTTAAGTAAATCTCCTTATAACCTGCAACAGCACCTTCAATTGTGTTGTTTTGAGCAAGATTCCTGTTCATGTCATTCATATTCTGCAATTAGGGAAATCGTTCCATTTACATGCTTTAAAGTTTCTTTCAAAGTTTCAACTTCAGCACGAAAAAATTTTTAGGTTGCAGTAAAAACCCTTCTTTCTCCTCCTCTTGTTCTGAGAACTGATGGACATCCAGTTTAATTATCGAACTTAAATCGCAGTAATACGGTTACACTGTGTAAATGTGGTCAGACAAAGACAGCATGTGGCAAGTGTGGAAACAGCTGATAGGACACCAGCGCATTTTGAATGAAATTCATAATATTATGCAGTATAGTTTATTACAATACATACAATATTATTTTATTATAGTACACTGTACATTACTGTACAGTATTTGTTGCTTTTTATTTATTCTGATTTTAATTCTTTTTTTTTGTTTATTATAGTTAAGCTTTGGATAAAAATTCATTATAGCAAAAATTTCCGTTTGAATATTGTTATATAGGTATTCATTTTTCAGAGCCATTATAGCAAAAAATTCATACATAGAGACTACAGATTGCTGTACAATTATGTAGTGGTCCTGGAGTAACACTGATAAGTAGCCCCACTGATAAGTAACCAACCAGCCTGGATCCAGTTCACAATAGGGTGGAGCGGCGAACATTGCCCCTGTGAAACCTAGTAGGAGCAATAACTTTGGTTCAAACAGAAGCTGATGCAGCATTCAGCTAGTTGGCTGTGACTCCACTGCAACCAGTAGATACTCTAAGCTCCTTTCCTCAACACTTTCCCACTGCTTGCAGACCACAATGTCCATTAAAGCCAGAGTGCAACAATGTTAACAAGGCAGTCCAGCCCCTCACGTGAAACAACTTCAACAAGCACAACCACAGTGCCAAAAACCATCTCCCTGCACATGATTAGCGGTGACATGCCCAATGTGGCAGCAGTTAGCCAGCACAAAGAACCATATTCTTTCACATCAGATTAGAAACTTATTTAGGGCAAAACGGTTTTAATTTGCCTGGGCACTCTGCATTGTGGTTCCCAAATACTCTGCCCACCACTCACCCCTATTGTGTCTATCAGTGAATGCTGAAAGCTACCCCTTCTCCCTTCTTTCAGTTCATCAGTCTCAGTTGTTGCTCCACTGTTTTGTTGCAGAAGGTTGACCATCAGCCATCAGATTTTTGTACCACTATCTCTGGCATACCTTTACTGGGAAAACACGGTGTGGTTCCGCAAAGCCTAGATGGTTCCAGGTTGGCTGGCAGTGGTTTGGCTATGCAGTTGTACCAGGTCACAGATTCTCACCTTTGGTTTGGGGAACCAAGATGAGAGGAGACTCTGGGGAACAGCCATGCCTAATGCTGAGATTCCATCCCAAAAGATTATTGTCCAGGCTTTGGTTCTACCAATCAAATATCCTCCTGTGGGGTTATTTAGCCAACTCTCCATTTATGTGTTCCTTTTTAAAAGGCAGGCTAGAGGGGATAAGTTCTAACACCAGTGCCCCACACACATCAATTGGAAAAACACAGAACATCGGGGCCAGAGAACAAGGCAAGGGTGACAGGTGCATTCACAGCACACTGACACAATGAGATCACAAGTCAGAACTAAAAGAAATGGCTCACTCAGAGATTCACCACTAAGCATGTGGACCCAAAACTTGTTGTTTTTCAACTACAAAATTCCCACGTGGCTAGCAGCCAGAAGTATCCCACCTGAAAGCCATGGGTTAAGACTCACTTCTCCAAGGAAATCTCAACACAAGGAGAAGTTAAAAGGAGCTTCAAGACTGTTATATCCATTATTTATAATATATCAGTCATCACTCTAAGTTGCCCCAGAGAAAGGAATCAGCTAAATAGTAATAATATGAATAATTTCAGACATTATGTTTAAAGAAAATTTTCATAAGTTATAAACATAAAATCAAAAATCTAAATCATTTCAAAGTTAACCATATAAAACCAAACTGGAACTAGACTTTACTTCAAGTAAAAAACAACAAGACCAAGACCAAGTAGCGACAATTCTCCTTTGTATAAAACACACTGAACGGAATGACACTGTGAGAAGTGTAAAATGGATTTTAGGCCATGTCATAACCTGCCCTGTTTATCTGCATGTTTACATTCCTGTCAAGATGCAGTGCTCACTGCCTTCCAACCATACAGTAAGCGCACACTCCAGTGCTGTTGACCTGGAGATGGTAAACACTCTGTCACTCTTGGCTCTGTGCCGAGACCATGTTAGGTTTCACCAGTTATGGACAGACAGGCAGTGGACTTTGAGCACTCCTTCCCATCTCCAAACAAACACTATAAGTCAGAAGCCAAGCTGATGAAGGACATAGGCAAAACCAGTCACTCACAGAGTTGTAAAACTTCTGAGGCAACTGGTTACAAAAGAAGTACTTAAAGACTACTTTACATACACAATTCATCAATTGTATGTCTTCAACCTTCCACTGGATATACATGAACTCAAAAAGAGACAAAAAAGATAGCAGACAAAATATATATATAAACAAACAGGGTAGCTAGATGCACACTGGTTACAGCTGCTGGTTCAGGACATGGGAGGTTGTAGGTTCAAATCCCAAGGACCCTTGAGCAAGGTATTTAACCCAAACTAACTGATCCTACTGTGGTAATATGGGTAAATAACTGCAAGCTGATGAACACTGAAAGCTGCTTTGAAGAGAACTATCACTGTAATATTGCCCTTGAATGCTCAGTAATTTACCCACTAGATAACTGAATTACAGTTGAATATCATTGCTAAGGAAATATTTGACAGTGCAGAAAATCACATGAAATGACATCATATAACTTGTTTCAATATCATGATAATCCAGTTGGTCTGTATATGTCAAAGATCTACAAAAACTTGCCAGTAACAGGTGATGGTTTATAACAGATATAGCAGTTAGGTGGTTGTAGTAGTGTTTTCCCCCAAAGCTTTAATGTACAACTGTGCAAAATCATTCACTATGCTGGAAAAAAGCAGGTATATTGATATATAGTGATATAGATTTTTAGATACAAAATAGAAGTTAAAGTCAAGATGACTTAGGCTTTTTACCTGAAAAGCAAACACCAGAAAGCAAATGGTGCCCGTAGCTGCTCACACACTACCCTGCTATTCCAACACCCACTAATGTGTTTATAGAAAACTCAGCTCTAAAGACCCATAGTAACCTCTGTCTGAAGCATTACAGGACCAGTGGATCCAATGTACTTCCCCCACTGAAGTCTGTCGATCAGAAACAGTATCCTTGAAAAAAAAACCAAACACCACACAGGCCAGGCAGACATTGAAGTGAACAGCCTGTCGGAATGGATTTACTACACCCAAAATACAGAGACAAATCAGTGCTGTAACAATATGACCAGACTTTGAAGGAAGAACAGTGTGTGTGGGGGAGGGGGGAACTATTACACAGTTTGACCAGTTTCAGCTGGAAAAACTCTTGATGGTTTGCAGAATATCTAGGATGCATACTAAGCAAACAGACAGAAATTACACACAACCAAACATGACAGATTTTGCAATGGTCTGAAATGTCAAATGCCATAAAAATAACTAGCTAGAATAGTATCTGTTGGCTTTCACAAACACCCATGTAAAACTCTCAACCAAGCAAAATAGATAAACTTAACATCCCACTTCTAGCAGATGTGCACAGCTTCTGCAAGCTACAATTGATCTTAACTCATATTATGCTTTTTACTTTTTAGGAATATGTTGTCATTCTGGTAACTCTCATTATGTAGTGGGGCAGTATTGTCACCTCCGAAGAGGATGAGGTTAGAGTTGTTATTAGAGGAAATAGCATTACAGTCTTTCAGCTAGGATTAAAGTTCAGGAGTAAGTATAAAGCAGGGCAGTATTTTGAAATTAAGGACAAGCTGTGCAACAGCTTGCAAAAGAATGATGAGAGTTAGCTTTGGATATAAAACCTGGTACATCTCCAGTGACTGCCCTTTGTTCTCTTACTGAAACTATTACAAGGTCATGGACACTACAGCTACCCCCCCCCCCCCAGAAAAAAGAACAATTCGATGCCTCCGTAGGGAAGACATTTAAAGAGTGGGTTGTGCAATGTGCAGGACTGTTTCAAATTCAAAATCTCACAGCTGAAGCAACCAACCCAATATCAAAATATCTGCATTTCTCACAGACAGTTGTGGGAACCAGATGATAAACACGATTGCTACATAGTACACAAACACACATTGTTAGTCCATTGACTGAGAAAGTGAAATTGTGTCATACAGCTCAGACACCAAGGAAAGAACTTAGGGCAGTCAGGACATCTGTAAAAAAGCCATGAAAACTAGAAAGAGTGAGAAAGAGACAGACAGCTGGGAAACAAAATGAAGAATAAATCAGGGAGAACCAAAAGTTTTAGGATGGGGGAATGAGTGCCAATCTTGTAGAAAGGCCACATTCTTTAAACAAACAACATTTTCAGTTGGAAACTGTATGTATCATTTACGTCTGCTGTAAATAAACAGTGTGTCTGTGATTGATTACCTCACCAAGACATGACTGAGACAGATGTACATATAGAGCAGGCCCACAGTACCCCCTGGTGACAGAAGATAAGTAATACATGTAGAGCAGAGGGGTTGGGCAGAATTAGGACAACTGGGTTCAAGCACACCAATAAAACTGACCTATTTTTCTTTGAGTGCTCATCTTTGCCTTTTTTGACACCGAAGATTCTGGTGATCAGTGTGCTGAAGAGAAGGGTAGATGAGTTCCGTACCTGAATTGAAGAAATGAGGGGAAAGGGAGAAATATAGGAATATTAGTAAATGAACTCAGATCACACTACCTTTCACCTTCACATAGCTCTCTTCATACCACTAAAAGCTCAAAAATGTAGTAATATGGGTTTAGTGAAGATAATAAGTTTCCTGAAATGGAGCAAAGAGGGACAGTAAAAACTCCTAGAGATTCTACAGCTGGGGCTGTTTCAGACTTACTCACAAATTTCCATGCCGCCATACCAGTCTAGTTTATAGGAAAAGCACAGTGCTATTTATTTGCACTCTCCATCAGGATCCTTGGATGTGTTCGCTGTTTACTGCTAACATTAATCCATCTCTAATGGTATTTTTGGCAGGACCTCTACTGCAGTTCCTCTTACAGCAATCCTGCTGCAGATGTTGGGAAAATTAATGTCCTTGGTTTGATTTTAAAAAAAAGTCTCACTATCCAAACCCATATCGTGTACCAAATTGAATGGGAAACAAAGCATAATCAGATTTATCAAATAGTCAAATTAAAACTGAAACTGATGAGAAAAGTCAGTATATGACTGTTGTATTCCAAGGATCAGTACACTTACCAAATGTACCTGAAATGATAACAGGTCTGACATTGATGGAACACAAACAGCTGATTCTGATACTACAAAAATATGGAGGACAATGACATTTTAAGCACATTTTCAAATTGCAATCCAGGTATGCCCAATACAACATGCTACTGTAAGTGTTGAATATCACTATAGCTAGTGATTATGTGAGAAACACGATAGGTTTCACCACAAGGTTTTTCCCTGCTGTTCCTCAGTAAACTATTATCTCAGCTGTTGTTATGTGCGCTTCAACATCCGACTCAAGTGAGTAAGACCTACTGATAATTTTACACATAGGGATGTTGATAGTGTTATATTCATAACTCTGGGAACGTACTATAGTATGCTGGCAGTCTAACAAGCCATGTTTAAAGTCAACAACCTCTACAAATAGCTAATATGGCAGCTCATGAACTCAGGAAAGGGCCTAGGGAGGTACAGCGACACATGGTTCATTAGCCAGTTTGAGATTATTCATTTGGACCATGTGTATAGTGCCCATTTCAGAAAATCAAAGAGGCACTCTGGTGGAATGACATGAGGCAAAAGTTTTTACCTGAATGACAGCTTGCATGGTCCTCTGTACATATGACAGCCGGAACCTTTAGCACCTAACCATCATCTCTACACCCACCCCTAGCAATTTAACTTTATCACCCAGACATCTGTTAAATGCAGGCTGAAAGCACAAACAATAAAGTAGCCAAGAAGGCAATTCTCTTGCACTCTCAGGACTGTGAAGTCAGGAGAACAGTATGGGGAGAATGTTTGCTTTTAGCCTGTGTTATGTAACAAATCACTTCTTAGAAAATCACCAAATCCTGTTAAGTATTACTCATAAGGAGTGAAATTATTAAAATGGATACTCTTGCATGAAATTAGAAGACAGTTTGTGCATGACTATGTAGACGTTACACAAAAAGGAATGCAGGCATGTGCGGAAATATATAAATAGGTATAAGAGAGATCACTATGTATAACAGAAAATAAGCTGAAATGTGTGAGAAACAGTTTCTTGAATGGGTTTGTGCAAGTGTGAATATCCTTTAATCTGTGAAACAGAAAATAAGACTGCAACAAAAGGATATTTTGCCACCCAAGAGTTTTAGTGTGCTCAATAATGTTGAGGAAATATATGACAGGGAAGGGATGAAAAATGTGGCACAGAGCAATGATGAAAGTGGCATCGGAGGAGGATGAACTCACTGCCCACACTGGGGAGGAGAACCCCAGCACCGCAGCCTGCATGCCTTCAGAAACAAATGGTGCAATATTCTCCCCCAAGCGTGTGTCCCGAAAGAGGGCTCGGAGGATGTTCAGGGCATGGACCTGCAGGTGTGTACAAAGACCAATACAAATCATTTTAAAACAGCCCATGTTATCTGCACACATATGCATTTGTGTGGAAAAAAAGTACACCCTCTTTCAGTTTTATGGTTTTACATATTAGGGCATAACTTTTAATGGGAATTAATTCAAATTTCTCCCAGTTGAAAATCTGCTCCTCACCAACTTTTATAATTGGCGATATCTAGTCGCAGATAACAGACTACATTATTTTTATTATACATTTCCCAACTATTAAACAAAAAGAAAACCAAAATACAGAAAACATGGGGAAATTAGGAACAGCCTTTCTGTTTCCATATGAATTATACTGGCAGTTAGATGCTGGGTTGAATGCATTTTTGATCCGCCAATCATCAGGAAGTGTGACGACCTTTATAAAACCAAAACTTTTGCCAATTGGGGCTCTGGCACATTCAGATGGATATCAGCAATGAACTTTAGGAAGGGTTGTAAGGCCATTTAAAAACAATTTGACAATCCATCTTTGTACAGCAAGAAGGATTATTTACAAGCTAGCAAAATTCAAGATAGTTGGCAAATTTTCCCAGGGGAGGACATCCCAGCAAATTCACCCTAAGATCAGACCATATAATGGCCAGAGAAACTGCCAAAAAAACCCAATAGCTACATTTACTGATCTACAAGCCTTAGTTTACACGTTGAATGTTAAAGTTCACAACTCTACTACCAGAAAAAGACTAAATAAATATAGGTTTCAGATTTCAACATTCTTTGGACAGACAACAGCAAAATGCAGATGTTTGATCAAAACGCATAACAGCATGTTTGTGGCAACTAAACAAACACCTCATACCAACTGTCAAGCACAGTGGTGGAGGGCTGATGATTCGAGATTGTTCTGCAGTCACAGGACCTGGGCACCTTGCAGTAATCAAGTTGAGCATGAATTCCTCTTTATACTAAAGTATTCTAGAAGTAAATGTGAGGCCATCTCTCTTGGCCAAAATGAAGCCACACAACAGGACAAGACTATGATCTCAAGCATACCAACAAATTTACAACTGAACGCCTGAAAAATGAAGAATCGAGGTGTTCGAATGGCCAAATCAAAGTCCAGACCTCAATCCCATTGTGGTATTATGGCAAGACTTGAAGAGAGCAGTGCATAAACAAATATCCTCAAACATAGAAAATTTAGTTTTTCCAAATATGGCTTCTGCATTTTGGCTCAATTTCTGTTACATAACTATGGACAGAGTGGATTCTGTTATGTTTGTCATTTGGGGTTAGATTTACCTAATTTTAGTGATTTTTTTATGTCTTGACATGATAAAAAATACATTTGAAAGACAGCATACTACCTTTTCACATGAGTTCATCTACTCCCAGCCCTAAGGATTCACAGAGTGAAGTTCTCCTTTAGCAAACTTTCAAATTAAGTAATCATGTATACCCAGAACACCAGATAAGGTTAATAAAACTATAAAACTAATTCAACCTCTTGATCTGGAGGTGACATGGGACAAAAAGGGTGTAGAGAGACAGCAAGCTGATCACCCCAACCCTTAGACCCAGACCCATGAGTATGACAGTAAATCACTGAGCTCCCATTAACATAACACAGGAACTGGCTTCTCACTTTTAAGAAATTAATTTTCTTGTGTAGTTACTCTGCATTCTGATCCAAATCTTTGTGATTTTTTGCCCTAGTTAAACACCTGGATATATTTGGGATATCACAGCATTACAGGGAAAAAAATAATCAAGTCAATACTTGTAGGTTAGGGAATAAAGCACTGACAGGAGGAACAGCATGCACTCATACCTGTGGTACTGTGCTGAGGCCAGTACGAGTGTGGCTCAGGGGAATAGCCAAGCCAATCAGCTCCTTCATTGTTGTTTTCAGAAGACTGCAGGAGGATGACTTAGGCTCTGAAGACAAGAGTGCCTAGAGGTTCCCAATGGATTTACAGCAGAAATAACATGGGTGAGAGGGAACATTGAGATATTTTTTAATACTGTAGAGTTAGTTATACTTTCTAACACTTTCTCCACACTTCATAACATAATTAAATGAACCCTGCCAAACTAGGGCCTGTTTAGAAAACAGCCATAAGTGTCTTCAGACAAACCCACAGGGTGACCAACCTGACCAGAAGCAAAGAAGATCTCTTCTGTGACACCCATGAAACAAAGCATCTCTGGACCCTTCTTGATCGGTCACAGTTGTTTGGTTAGGCAATAGTCATTGCCTAAGCTATTGACATGGCGCATTGTAAAAGGAGAAGAAAAAAATCTGCACCCATCTAGATTTCTGGGAGACATCAAGCTAAATTGCTTACAATGTTTTAAAGTCTAATCCGAATTCTAGGAAGTCAGATTCTTTCCCAAGTATGATTACATAATCAGCCAGAGACACCACCATGGTGACAAAAAAAAAAAAAAAAAAAAAGAGAGCCCTTTTTCCAATTTAGTGTCAATGAGTGAAGCAGTGAAGCATTGCAGTGCATTTTGGGAGGTTGAAACCAGCAAGTATGAGCAGGAAGGGTCAGTTATGGGCTGGGTGGTTATTGTGTGCTTCCACCATTGATGGCACAAAGGAATGCATAGACAGTTCAGTCTTTAATAAGTGTACCCTTAAAGTACAAGGAGGTCAACTGTGAAGGAAGGCAGAAGGAAAGGATGAGAACAGCTGCATATATAGTTATTGGAGGTTTGGGGGTAAGCTAAAGGTAAACATGCATGTACACAAACACACCTGTATGTAGAAAGGTATGCCTGCACTCCGTCGTGTAGCACACAACTTAGATGAGGGGTCACTGAACTCAATTTCCTCAAGGACTTCCTTCAGCCAGTGGCTGGGTAGCTGCTGCAAGGCCTGGCTTCCACTCCTGTAAAACAGGGGAAAACAGTGAACAGATGAAGGGCTTAAACTTCACCTCCAGAATAACTAAACAGTTTCTTTGTTGAAGGCAAGTCACATTTGTGTTCTCTCTTCAATTTATTTTTTATAAAATAAAATTACTGTTCTTGCACAGGGACATAGAACACCAAATAAAAGATGAAGGACATGGTTAACCAGATAGAACAGATATAAAGTAAGCCTATAAATAAAAGGTTAGCAATATATTTAATTGTGATAATAGGACTATACTAGTTAGAAAATCTTGTGACTCAACTGGCAAATGAGGAGAGGAAAACAAAAAATTTCCCAACCAGAAAGAGTAAGAAAAAACTATCTGGGAGTCCAATTTCCAACCTCTGCCCAATCAATCCAACCTCTGCCCTCTTGCTTTCAAATTAATGTATGTGATCAGGTCAGCAGTAAATGAGTTACAACCCAATAGAAACACCTGCAAAATTATCTAAGCACTCATAACTTAATCACAAAAGAACAGAACACAAAAAAGAAATATATATATTTTTCCACCAAGGAAAAGACTAAGGTGGACACACAACAAAAAACCATGGAACACTGGGTTCATTGTATTCATTTCCCAAAAGGTTTGATCCTCTGGAGTGTGAATATAATCTGCTCTCTAGACACAACAGAAAAAGTACTTAACCAAGTGCACTCTGTGGAGCTATAAATGTGAGCTTGGCACTGAGTTTGGGGCAAGGAGGTTAGGGAGGCTGATCTCAAACAAAGAGTAGAATTCAGTAATAAATCAACTAGGGAGAAGTAATAACATTCAGTCAGCTGAAACAGTGCAATAACCACTGACCAAGGCAAAGGTGAGAGCACTGAAATGCAATGGACACAGATATTCATTTCCTATCAATCTCAGAAACACAAACACATACAAGTACATACATACTTTAAGTAGCAAGCCCTCCATAATAAAAACCTAATTTTTTGTTACTACTCCTGTTATTTCAGATACTATTTGAAATTCTTTCGTCCATTTAAACTAAATGAAGTGAAATCAGCCCTCCTTCCTTCAGTGTATAGATGTTGATGCCTCTGACTACTCATTCCACAAAAGTTGAGTGCTTCTTTTACCAGAACACTACTTACAGAGGTCAAGATGTTTTGTGTGACACCCTGGTCTTGTTTTGAGTTACAATGATTGTAGAAATCATTGCCATCAAGCTACAGTTTTTCAGTGTTTCAAAATATAAATCCAGCACCCATTTCAAACTTTAACATTTTCTTTGTTATGTTTTCTGTAAGCATTTCCTGAAAGATTTGTTTCCTTTGCCTACAAATGGGACTAAATGTTTGGTCAGGGTGGGGTGCCTAGGATATGTGAAGTGGAGGGTATTGGTCCTAACTCAGGTATGGAGGCTTCCTGCCAAGCACAGCACTCAAACCCACAGCCAAACATTCCTGAAGCTAACAGGACTCCACTGCTTGAGGAAAAAGGTCACTGCCACAAGAGAACAGATCACAATAAGAAGTCAGTAAATATTTGTACAGCAAGATTTGAGTCTCACAATAAGCGCTCTGTTAATCAGTGATTCAGCAATAAAGACAGACATCACAAAGGAAAACAAATCCTAACCACTTCAAGCCCATTTTTCTGTGCAGAGCTGAGCACATGGCTGAAAGAGAGCCACAGCACAAAGATCTACTTGGTCTTCCCCAATGTGTACTTCCTGCTATAACATATGGACAACCTCCACACAACTGCTTTGCACCTAATAGATGCAACATGAGAACATCTCAGTTGTACATCAAGTGCAGAATGTGGGTGGAAACCTTACGTAAAGCTCAGTATGTTAACTGTGTCTTCGCTAAGGCAAAGCATTACTATAAACCTTTATTCAAATGTTAACCCCCAGGCTTAAAGTAATACCTCTTCAATCAGTAAGATTACATACACAAATTTATCAGTGGCAGTGAGACAAAGAATATTTTTGAAATGTCTTGGTCTCCTGCTGTACTGACATGTGTGTGTAACCTCCTTTAACCCCCTCTGCCTTACCTGCACAGCATGTCAGTGAGGCGCACAAATCCAACATATGCCAGCTCAAAGGCCCCACGGTGACGGGACTGCAGGAGTTGCTCTCGGAAGTATTGGCCTACTCTTTCCACCTGAAGAAAAGGAAAGGAATGACCTGCATGTTACCAACAGTATCATTGTAGTTGTTAGCCACATGGCTTTGAGGAGAGATCAGTGAATCATATACAACGATTAGCCCACACCTTAAAACTAAATGCAGATCTTTCGCAATGAACAAAACAAATAAGTGTACTAGGAAACAAGGAAAAGGCAAGTATTAAGTGGCATGCAGGATATTGTGGTAAAACTTGAGGTAGGGCACAGATTCACCTTTAAGCTCCTTTGGTTATGTTAGTACTCAAGCCACAAAGTTACAATCTATTATTCACACAGCTGCATAGGGATACAGGTTCGTGTAGTCACAGAGGCTTTCAATGGGCATGCACCGCAGATGCATTTCAGTCTTGTCTCAGCCACTGCACACAAGGCCTAAATTATTCAGACTCTTTCATCATATCTGAATTGGACTAAAGGTAACGCAACAATAACGTAATGTTACCTAACAATAAACCCTGATATCGCACGCTCTTCCAAGAGTCAGAAATTGGACTGTTCCAAAACAAAAGTGTCATTTCTATTTTTGTAATTATAAAAGCCTTGGATTCTTTGGGTCTTTATTTAGGCAGCACTTCCTGTTTGCAACAGGCCTTTCCCAGAAGCTCCACATACGGAGAGTTTCCCAACTCTGGAGCCGGATAATTATATATTTTGTGTTAGTGACCCAAATCGCTGCTTTCCTCTGTTTCCCACTAAGAGACTTAAGGTTTAACCCTCAGTCTCTTTTCATTATTGTTACTAATGTTGTTACTGTTGTTTCGCCTACATTAAATCACCAACTGAGAACAGATAAAACCAAAGTACCCTAGACAAAGGAAAAAATATATTACTGGATACAACTATAACAGAGATGGGACAGGATGTTTTTAAGGACAGTTTTAAGATTTAGAAGGTTGTTCACAGAGGGCTTGTGGAAAAATGTCATTTTGCATCTTAAAGATCCTATCATACCATGGGTGCAAGTCAATTCCAGGAAAAGTAGTTCCACGCTGGTCCCGCATTACTTTGGTCAGTGCTTTTGCAAAACATAGTTAAGCACTTATATCTACAGGGGAAGCCACAGCAGGACAAATAATATGAATATTGTCCATCTACATTATCAATCCTACCCATAAATGTGAGCAGCCACTTGGTTTACTACAAGCTTAAACAAAGTCAATATATATTGCAGGGTCAAGACAGTAACACCATAATACACAACAATGTTCCACAATAGAAAGTTAGTAGGACTATGCACTCATTACTATACAATCCACTAACATCTAAAGCTTTTACACAAATTTCAACAAAATAAACAAAGAATCAAGACTGACAGATGCCATCACTTAAGCTTGGCTCAAACTATCTACAAGGAGGTCTAAAGAAAGAAAAGATCACAATGCTTTAATTTACATTTCTTTTAAAACTCATTAGGTTACAAGTAGAAAACTTCAGAACTGATAACTCAAAGGATTGTATGACTGCATATAGGGGCTTTGAGAACCAAGAAAGGCAACAGGAAACAAGGTCATAAACAGGCATTGTCTCAAACATTTGACCTCACAGGTAGTAATGGGCTGTCTTAAACTTCTGTGAAGAGGGAACGATGATTCCCAGAATCCCCCATTACCTCAACCCATCCCTTAACGCATAATGACATCACGATTGTGCTTAATGCCATTTACAGTGCTGTTCGTATCCATCGCTGAGTAACAGTTAAAATGAATTAAAAACAATAACCAGAATGACTAAATGTTTCTGTTGCCATAGAGTCACAGAAACTGTAAACATCTGCCGAGTTTCCCAGGAGACGCAGCAGCAAACAGGCGCAGACAAGGGGAGGCTAAAGCCACACATTTGGAAGATGTCCGCTCTGTCATAAACATGCACACAGCATTCCCCAAATATAGCATCACAGCAGAGAATACGTCCACCGCTTTGGGCTGGGCCAGCTCTCAGGCAAGACTCTTTCTACAAAGCATAGAAAACACCACTTAAGCTCCCATTAAACCAGTTGAACTAGTCACTATTAAAACATTTGCACTGTCCTGAAATCCAAAACCTGAGCAGCAGCCTGACAGGCTAAACGGGACAAAATTGGAACAGACCCAAAACCTGGGTCTTAAGTCAGTGTAGCACACTGAGTATGGAGATGGGGTGGAGAGAGAAAGACAGCAGCAGGGCCAAGACCTGACCTAAATCTGAAGAGAACATGGCAGGGGGAGGTGTTGACTGTGGAAGAGGGGGTAGGAAAGTCTTAGATATTCCTGACATCTGGACTCTACCACTTGGTCATGGGTTACATAACATACAGTAAAAAATGCTGCAATGGTCACAAATGACATCAGCTCCTCATTAGAGTCCATCTGCAGAAGGATTAACAGCCCTGTCCATTGGACCAAGATAGAATAGTACACACAGAGATGTTAAAAGTGGGTCTGAAACAAAATTAATAATACTTTTTTCTTCATATTAAGCCTTAGGAAGATTATCCTGTTTCTTTAAAAATGTATTAATTGAAATGGTTACTAGAAACTGCTTTGCATTTCTGTCTGTAAATAGTAGACAAGAGTTAAACAGGTCCAGTACAAGTGAAGTAAGCCTATACAAATATGCTATCATCCAACAATGATCTCTGCAAAGTTCAAGGCAGCTCATAATTTCTAGTAGTGTCTCCCACTTTTGGTAACTTACATGTCCTGTAGAAAGTAACATGCAAACCAATAAGCACTGTAAGAACAAGAAAGCTGCATGCTACTGAGACAGAAAATCTCTGTCTACTGCCTACTAGAACAACATAATGCCTTTAGATCAGCTAAGAACTGAGCTGTAAGAATTTTTTTGAGGTTCCTGATATAAGCTTCTAAGCTGAGGTCACCAGGTTTTCCACAAGAGATACAGGGAGAGACACAACATGATGAAAGCAAGAAACCAGTCCCACAGGGTACACTTTTTGTCTGCAAACCAAACTTTCTTCCTCCTAACCCCAGACATGGAGGTACATGGCAGATGTCTGGCAGAAGGATGCCCCACAATGTAGTACACAAACGACGTCATAACAACTCACCCGGTATTAATGGGCAACTCAGTTTTATACAGGGCTGTCACTAGTGAGGTGAATTATGGTGAAATTCTAAGAAATAATCCCAATTTATTTTATTTAAAGGAGGAAGGAGAATTATTTGTCTGGGGGGCTGAAAATTCCTAGCTTCTGCTTTACTACTCCTGAGAAAGAACCTCTCTATGCCAGGGATAGAGGGGAGTGAAGAGCTGGTGGTTTTACAGGGACAACAGGAATGATTTGGAAAGTATGTGTGCAAATGAAAGCTGTGAGGACACAAAAACACAAAAGGTAGGTCTGAAATGAAAGTGCACTTAAGTGTTAACTGGAGATGCCCCCTGCAAGCAACTACGGTGGATGTCTGTGTTGCATAAGATTCTAACTTACATTCATAGTGGCTTCAATTATGGGGGAAAAAAAACAAGTATACCACATTTCCAACAGACACTGCTGATCAAGACCATTAAACATATGACTGCAGGTACAGGAATGGATGGAAGAAACAAGTAAATGCATCTGTACATTCTGTATGTTTAAATTATTTTGTTGCTAATCAGACATTTTTATTCAAAAGAAACAAAAGATTACTGATTGCCACCTTAACTAACCCAACTTTTCTGGGGAAAATAAATAGTTTCATTATTCAATATGCCCTCAACTGCAATGAACTTTGCTTCCAACCTGCTTCTCTGTGATGACACCATCCTTCTGTGGCTTTCTGATTTCCAAGGGCATGGCCTGGCACAGCTGACCAAGCAACATGCACACTTCCTTCATGCTCCTCCAGCAGCACACCAGCACCATTTGAGCTGTGACATGGTACTTCTCGCCACTGCCACCTAAGAAATATACACAACCTTTACAGAATGTTAAGTTCACTATTAAGACTACAAACAGGTATGATCCATGTCCAAAAGAAAATGAGAATGGATGTGCCAAACCCTAAAGAAAAAAAGGTGAAAACAGAATTCTCTAAAACATAACCCTGTATTCTCACAGCAGTTCTCTTCTTCATCTGCACAAACAGTGACAGGGTTCTAGCCCAACACAGCTTGACTTGCAGACAGAGGCTCAACAACTATGCTGCAGGTTAGAAGCATACAGTACTAGAGAGACTACCTAGGGCCATCGAACTCTCATAATGAGCACTTAAATACTGTTCGGTGGAAGGAAATGACTGTTGTCTCAAAGGGACAAGAAAGCAGAGGGGAAGAACAGGGAAACACTGCCCCTCAGTGTGCAGAGTTAGAAGGACATGAATAGGGACAAACAGGACATTAAGGGGAAAGTACTGTGCACAGATGTTAAAAGGGAGTCTGTGTGAGAAACAGACCTGTATTATTCTTGTGAGGGAAGCATGTGAAGTTTGGTGATTTGACCACAGTGTTCATCTGTCCATCAAGCTCTCGGGCTTCAGTGAAAAAATCATTGGTATCCCATGGCTGGATCTCTTGGAGGATCTGATGCAGACCTGCAGACGTCTCTGAGCATAAGACATGAACAGTCATTTTTTTCTTCTGATCCTACAGGGGCTAGCCCCAGCCTGACCTAAAACATCACTGTGTGCAAGATAATCAGAAAGATTCACCAGAGTCAGTATCCATGGGGATGAGCCCTTCTGGAGAGGAGCTTTGAACCACAGGCGATATCACATCAGACATCCTGTAGGACATGTTGATAAGCTCTGACACCACGTGCCTCCACTGAGCCCTCAGAACCAGTTTCCTGCATGTGTAAACAAAAATGAGTAATAAGTGAGAACAAAAGTTTTTAAAAGTTTCACTGGCAGGCATGGATAATTGCATAAATCCGTCCTTGTACTAGGATAGTCACCCAGTGTCCAGCTGCTGCAGAGAGGCAATAATGCAATGTGCTCTACCATACAGGGGGCACGTGGCTGCAGCTTGCAGGAGGGACAGTTCAGCCCGTGCTATCTCAGTCTCCAGGCACTGCAACAGGAACTGCACCACTGAAACAGGGATGACAGACAACTTCTGTAAGTCATTAAACCACAGTACAAAACAGAAGTCCCGCCAGTGGATATGTTTGCATTACTACAACAGGTAGTGGCAAGCATAAGCTTACAATTTGTAGGTCTCAACAGCAAAACTAATATACCTGCAGTACAAGGTCACTAAATGGCAGAATATTCAGGCCAAGTTCTTTATAAATTTCGAATACACATTCACAACGAATAAACCATTAATTTCTAAAAAAGCTATCATCAGTCCTGATCCTGAACATGTTTGTGTTTTCTTCCACTTTTTACATTTAAATAAAATTCAAAACGATCCAAAAGACTTAATAAAGTTTTTTTTTTTTTTTTTTTTTAACTGTCATGTTAGCCACCCAGTAATCTGTAGAACACTGAGTAATTTCTTGTGCTCTCAGTTCTGAAAAAATTAAACACAAGAACTCTGCTTGCATGTGCACAAGTGTGTGTGCGCAATTATGTACATGCATTCACACAAATGTGTGTTCTGTTTGGGCACTGAAAAAAAAATTGTACACAGCCTCTGAAAACAAACAGAAGGTTACTGCATTAGCCTGCATAAAAGTACTCAAATTTGCAATATATTCCAGCATGCAAGAGTCCTAAGTCAACATCTGACATTCATAACACAGTTTCCCATACAGTGAATCAAGTTCTGAGGATTTCTGGAAATCTTTATGCTATCAGGAGGGCCCTTTATCAAAAAAATAATTTCTCAGTTGTTGAATAATTAGTTAAAAGTTTTAATAAAGTTTTATTTCCTTTTAGTACATGAGCTGTAGACTTGAGAAAGCCAAGCTTCATGAATTTCTTTTTCACTTGCTCTTTTTAGACACCCCTCTATGCCAGACATATGGTTTCAATGTCCTTTAAGGGTAGACATTGTTTTGTAAAAAGACAATGGGGGAAAAATTCCAATTAAAGAGACCTGTAAGCACAGTTATATTCACCTTTTTACACATATTTAATGGAGCTTGTATTACATCTATTTCTATCATAGAAAAATACAGAGCAGAACATCCTAACTAGACATTTCAGCTCACATCAGGTTCTCTTTTAAAAACCAGTGATATAAACAATTTGATCCTCAAAAAAATAGCACCTGCAAGGGTGTTCCTCTCTAATGTAGAAGCCTGTGAAGACTGGAGCTCGCCTGGAGAAAGTAACTGGATGGGTGTGCCCTGCTCCTGAGCACAGTGTTCCAGGGCCTCCTGTAGGCCTTCCTGACAAATCAGAAGGTTGATCATATGGGCAGCAGTAACGCTGTCAAAGGGCTTGGTGCTGGAACTGAGGTCTAAAGCAACCTTCAGCAATGACTGCATTCTATTTGATTCCTGCAGAACCAGAAACACAAGAGGAGAAGCATATGTGAAATTGAGAAAAATGTTCCACTGACTCCTTTGCACAAAATACAAATAATTTAATGCAATTCTCACTTTTTCTCAAACCTTGTAATTAAGTTTGAAAAAATACACCCAAAAAGGTTAAACTGACTAAATTGAAATTTTCAAATTTATTGAATTTTCAACTACTGACAATTTCCCTATGTGATTTTTTTGGAAAAGAATATCAATTTCAAACATCTAAAAAGTCCCTGTGGAGAATACAGCAGCTGCAAAACAATGACACGCAGCCCACTGACTGGGAAATTAAAGAATATATTTTCATACCAATAATTATTGACTTCAAAAGCACAGTCAATAAAAAAGAAGCAAAGAAAGTATCACTGACTTGCAACCCCACTGCCTGAGGTGGCAGTTTGCGCAGCAATGTGAAGGCCAGCTGTTTAACTTCCAAGAAGTTACTGGCAAGGCAGTGGAGCACAGCCTGGGCATTGGCACAGCTCACAGATTCCCCCAAGGCAAACCCATCAGATCCTGAGGATTAAGCAGTAGAGATCATTTTAGAAGTTGTTGTCAGAATACTGGCAGAATAGGCAGTTGGTCTGCTCAACATACATACTGGTAACAATGGCTACTAAAGGCTCAGAGAACCCAGAATACAAAGGTGACCATGTGATGAGTTTTATCAATGTATATGTCCTTCTATTCAGGAAAAAAAAGATCAATGTGAATGGTACCTGTAGAGAATGTAAAAATCTCAGCCACTAAGCCCAGTAGGTAAAGGGCCATCAAGCAGGTGTAGAAGGAGGCTCCAGTGAAGAGAGCCTGAAAAAGCGTCTCACACAGCCATTGGAGGAATGCCTACAAGAGCACATTCATACACACAGACACACGTATCTCAGCCAAACTTACATTATTTTCTTATTCCATCCATTTTTTGGACTATCATGTCACAATTTATATATACAGTGTACCCTGTCCCTTCTGTACTAAGCATTACAGAAGATAATATTCAAAGACCTTTGGCAGGCCTCCCTATAATAAATAATCAACTTTTCATCTCATAGCTCATACTGACTGCTTTTGCCAAGATTCTCAATCTAAGCTCTCTCCACCACCACCAGGTAATTCTGACCTATTAGCCTCTTCCAGGTGTGACCCTCTACCTGGTACATTTCTAATGTTCTATGGTCCTCCTCTTCCCCTTTGTATGCTCTTCCTTGCCCCAGTATCTTCCTAATCAGCTGGGCACTGTCCTTCATCCTCCACAGAAGCTGTGGAAAATAAGCAGGGAAAATGAGCAATCTGAAAACCTACTGCAACAAAGTTACTGTGAATGATCCATGCAATGAGAGTGGGAACTGATGATGTCTAACAAGCAGCCACCACCAGAGGGTGCATTGGAACACTGACCTTTTTAAGAAGGCTTACAATTTGCTGTCTAACTCCAGGGGACTGACTGTTCAGGCTGCATGGCAAGAAGTGATGGATTAGGTCCATTTCTTGTGTGGAGACAGTTTCTGTGCTGCGATGGCTCTCACACACAAAGCCTAAAGCATCCATCCGAATCTGTTTTGAAAAGCAAAAATTTAAATAGACTCACACAGTAGGTTTCGTAATACAATGCATTAGTTGTACTTCAGATAATCTATTTAAGTGTTCTACTGCATGGGACAACCTCTGTGAAGCACGCACATTATTCATTTATTTATCCTGCCACACACTACTGCAACTGTCACCTGGTCGTGTTTGTGCACCAGAGCCTGGCGGAGAAGGGAGAGGGGAACCATCCTTCCCCAAAGGCCATCTTCTGTAGAGCAGATTACTCCCTTGGATCGTGCCGCTCGTAAGCATGTCATAAGAGCCCCTAATGCCCCACGGGTTCCAGAGGTCCCTACAACCAAAGATTAACAATTGAAATTGAAATTATTTGTTGTAACATTTCTGATTGATACCATATTTCTAAACCTCATTCTCTGCTTGTTATTTTATTCTTTATGTGAGGTTTTTGCATGGGCATGTTCAATAAAATCCATAAAGACTAATTACCATTTCAAAATTTTAAAATTCTGCTTCTGACAGGCTTAGAGATCCAGGAATGATGTCTCTCTCTCTCTCTCTCTCTCTCACACACACACACACACACACACACACACACAAACAAACATACATGCGGAATTACTTTCTCATTCAAATACACACAAATTTAAAGGTAATAAAATCTGGTGACGTATAATTTATTACTGTTTGCATGTCACTACAGCCAGGACATGGATTTCTCTCAGTGTCATCCCCATGTTCAATCAAAGGAGCCAAAGGACCCTTAAATCACACATTTGTCAAGTGTGTAAATTTTGACAAATTTCCTCTTAAAACTTGTCTACAACTGGCATGCATCACTCTCTGTGGTGTTCACCTGTCTGACAGCACTAAAAATACTTTTTACAGTTTGGTGATATAACGTGCTACTACTTTTTACGTTTCCTCTACTACATCTTTTTAACCTGGGCAGCACCAGGTAACTCCACAAGTAATGGATGCTATAGAAAAAGGTTAATTATGAATGTGTGCGATTACCTTCAGCACAGTTGGGCATGTTCTGGAGGGCTTCTACCATGTGACCCAGGCTAGACGGACTACAGCGTAACAGCTTGGGCAGGAAGTAGTCCAGGATATAGGTGGTCTGGTCCAGCTGAGCTTGGCACAACACTTCCAACAGTGGTGTGATCCAAGTGAGATGCCACTGATCCATCCAGTCTGGAACTGTCCCCTCTAACAAACCAAGTTCTGCTTTGTGGCTAACAAATAACTTCTCTAACAGATCACTGGCATAAGGTGCCAGGGTCTGATCACCCATTAGAGACAGCAGGTGTGCAGGTAGCTCAGAGTTCAGGGTCAAGAGGTGCTTTGCCCCTAAATGCTCTACTAAGCAACCCAAAGAGCCATACTTCCCCCGAACATGCCACTCCAGACCCAAAAGGCTCTTTGTCAACTCCGCCACAAAGGGGTCTGATGTCAGGTCTGGGGTGCCTGTGCAGGCTTGGTGCAGCCGTAGCAGGTTTTGAAAGAGGGTGCGGGTCTGATGCCGCACTCCATCCAGTGGATGCTCCCAGTGGGTATGCGCATGCTCAAGTAGGCAAGTTGTGAGCTCAGACCCTCCACACAGTGCATCCCTCAGAGTAGAAGTGGAGCACATCCCCTGCAGCCTCTCCAGAGCAGCTCCACTCCACAGTGTTAGCACACGAGCCACAATCATTGCTGTGTTGGACTCCTTTACACTGAGGATGAATATTACAGTTACAATTAACAAACTGTATTCGAAAAAATTATGATAAAATACAGTTGAAGTAGAATCTACCCATCATCAATCGTCACTTATGCAGTAGAGGGTTATGGGTGTATGAAGTGTATGCTAGAATCACAAGGCGCGAGGCAAGGTAGATCCCTGACCAGCCAACAGTCCAGGGCAGGACAATTTTACATGCATACATGCGCACACATACACACAGAAACACACAGAATTTTACAATTAGCCAATTAAACTGAAACATATATCTTTGGGCAGAGGGCGGACACTGAGGCATCGAGAGGAAATCCATAAAAAACAGAAAGAACATGCAAAATACATATAGACTGAGCTGAGTTTGAACATACAGCTCAGAAGCTATGAGGCACCAGCTGTGCCACTGCGCAGCCTAAGTACAACAGAATATATCTATAAAATAAAAAGATAATAGCAAGATAAATGATTAGCAGGAAATGAGAAACGGGTTGGAAAAAGGAAGCATGTAGATGTGACATTATAGTACAGCTGTACAAAATAAAATACATTTTGTAGAACTAAAATGACCACATGATAGGTAAAAATGTCTTTAGAGAGAATTTATTTTTCAAAGATATACAGTTTTGTACAGAAGCCCATTTAATGTGAATAGCCAATGAATGAGTTATGAGTATATTTATTTTTTCCCCAGTTTGTTTTATCAGAACTTTGGCAACTACTTATAATGTGAGGGAATGTGTGGTCCAAAGCGGTGCAGAAGACAGTGAGACAAGGATATGCACATCACAGGGACACTGACCTTGTGTCCAGTGAGAGAAGAATTCTAGGCACAAGCAACAGCAACTGGTCCCCCTGGGCGCCCAGGGAATCGTCCCTCCAAGTTAGCATGGCCAGGGCTCCATGACACAGGTAAAGAGACACTGCTGGTGGTCTCTTCCTCTGATAAAGTCCTGTACAGGTCTCCCTTAGCCACTTGGGGGTGCTGTGATCACTTTCTTCTGAGCAAAGCAGTAAATCTGCCAACTGATATACTACCTTTGAGCTACCAAAATACTACAACCATACATATACATTTATGTACTAAAAAAGCTTTATCTATTTTCTAGGCATTTATATTATCTCTGCAATCTTAATGTTTCAAGAAAAAGCCATGGAATACCAATTAAAGCAATGGTGACTTACCACTTCTGCCAAATTTTTATCGTTGCCCAGCATACTTCGTATCAGTACAACAACTGCCATCCCAGCTGTGCTTTGAACTACTTGAAGTATGTCCTCTGACAAAAAAGGAAGCAACTACATGAAAATAAACCAGTATCTTACATACAGAGTAAAAAACTGATATTTAAGACTCACTGAAGAAACAGGAATGTATCTTACCCTCCATGAGGATCTGAGCATGGCAAGAGAGTAGCTCACTCAGTACATCCTGAAGGGGACCCTGTGATGGGAATTCCAGCAAAGCCGCATTGATTGGCTCCTTAGATCGCTGCACTACAAGCATGGAGGTCTTGACTGCAGCCAGACAGGACTGCATGAGTTGGGCCTGAGCAACATGATGACCAGCGAGATTTCTAGGAAGAGACAATAGAAGAATCACCCAACATGTTGTTTTACATGGACAGTATGTGTGACAACGCTTAGGAAACTGGTTATATGCGCAAAAGACTGATTGTGTTGTTCAAACAACAGACGGACCCCCCCCCCCACATTGTACAAGGCAAACAGACCGGTACAAAGCCAAGTGGACAAGTTTAGAACTGCATACAGCCCTTACTAACACATGTATAGTTGGCAAGACTGTTTTGCTGAAGTTATAATGACACACGACCACTGAGTGTAACTCTTTACCGATTTAATAGAAGGTATTCGTTTAATGTCTTCTGAAGGAACTTTAGAACTGGAAAAGGGAAAGAAACAAGGTTAATCATTAGAAGCAATACATAATTCTGCTATAATGCATGCTTTACCTAGACAATTAACAAGTCTTAATCCAATATATAATTAGTAGAATCTCATTTATATTATGCAATCATCTGCAAGAGTAATTTGGGAGTAATACAGCTGTATTTGAAATATGGCAGATGAAAATGCACATTTGAGGTGCAGAACACTCAGTTGCTTGTTTTAATCAGTGGTTGTTCAATACAGTAGGTGGTTAATTTGTTAATTTTACTACACCACAGTGAAACATGGTGAGGCAACTGTGTTAAGTGTTCTAGTGGTCCAAGTGGAGATTGTAACACTAGAACGAAAGAGGGATGTTACAAAATGCTCTGAAAGAACTCACAAAATACTGCAGTGTGTGCGACAGGTTTTATGATGCAGCATCGTGCGCCATCATCAGACAACTAAACTGCGAGAACAAACTCTTCTTTCTTGTTTTCATGCAGTTTACCTTTACAAATGATACTATGTATTTGGTAGGTTTTGCACCACCTTCTAATTTCATTTTTGGTGTGACATCAGTTTTTTTGCAGATGATTATCACTGTTATTTTATGTGCTCAGCCTCAACTCTATTTTCCCAATGAAACTGCTTCAATTTATTGGTGGAATATCAGGACACGATATTTCATCGGAACAAAACTACTGTGTTATAGCAGAACTGACTGCATGTGATCTTAAGAAAAGTCAAACTTACCTTCAGTTAGCTGACTGTGAATGCACTGTTCACCTAGAGGCAGATATGACAATATATTCTTAATAATGTCATGTAACGCTATGACAAATATGAGACATCTGGTTCATTTATATTGGTTCCAGCTTATTCACCATCTTTAAGCAGTTTGTGGTAGACATTCAGAAAGGGTGTATGGTAGTGATAATACACAATATGTGTATGTGAGACAAGAAAATAAATGTTGTCCACAAGTGTATTAGACCTACCTATGGGAAACCCATCAAAGCAGGATGTGATACAATCTGTAAGAACTGAGTAATGGTCTGGACCCAAGGTGGAAAAACTCTCTGACAGACACGCAGACAGACAAAGAACAGCAGATTCCTTCAGCCAGGCTGGCACAGAGCACAGTGTGCTGCAAAGGACAGGAGATAAAAGTAAATACAATGCAAGTGTTGCAAGGAAAGCATTGAACTTGGTGAAAAAGAAAATGGCAGCACAAATACCTGGCAACAGCTTTCTTGAGGGGATTCTTGGCCTGCAGGGAAGTGTACATATTGGCCAGGGTCTCCAAGCAGGCAATAAGCAGAGGACCTGGGGGTGATGAATTCTTCTTCAGTTGCTCCAGTAAGGTCCCTACCTGTAAAAGGTCAGACAGGGGACATTTGAATACCAAAATGAATACCAGTAAACACAGTGGCCAGAGCAGCTGCCTTGTACTCAAGGTTCAAACAGCACCTCCTGCTGCTGTACCCCTGAGAAAGGAACTTACCCTAAACTGCTCCTGTAAAAATTACCTAACTATTTTTTTTGTTATTTCTTCTTGTGCCAGGTGGCACACAAGGAATATGTGCACATCTTCCATGCTCCTCAGTCTCGAGCTATGCACTCAGTTCTGGCTGCTTTGTTCATTATGATGATAGTGTTGGTATCTCATCTTGTGTGCAGTATTGTACACAGGTTATGTGAGTCAAAGCCACTGTCCTCTCAGTTAAACACTGTTACTCTTGTCCCAATTGTCTTACACAATAACCAATTGTCACTAGTGACACCTAACTGTACAAAGAGGGAAATTATTATGTCACTTTGGAGAAAAGTGTCAGCAAAATGAATTAATGTGTTCTTTCACACAGATACTTGATACCACAACTGACCAGCATAGGGCAAGATACCATACAAACAGTACACAGAACACAGTAATAGCTGGACACTGACCTTTTTAACAAGTTGGACCTGCTGCACAGGGTCAGTCACAGAGAGGCAGTTCTGCAGGTTCTTCGCTAGTAGACAGGTCTCAGGATCCCCTTCCATAAAGAGACAGGCTGCAAGGGGGATAAACACAGAACTTGTTAGGGAGAGGTGCTTCCTCTCTCCATCTCAAAAACAGACAGCTATAAGCATTTTTCAAGAGTCAGAAAGCTGTATCATTCCATGGGAAGTCAAAGGGGTCTGTGGATGAGCATCAGCTAAGTCTTTGCTCAGAAAGGGTCTTCAACTAACCTGTTAGCCGCTCCAACTTCGCGTGGTCCAGAGAGACACATTCCACCTTCGGCGCCTTCTTCTTCACCACCATGGCGCGAGCCTGCTGTGCGACAAGAGCGTCAGGCAGCCACGAGTCGCCCGCCACTAGTAAGTGAGGAGCATGTGGTCAACTACCCCCCTCTTCCATCAAAGCTGCAGGGCAGTGCTGTCACCGCAATAAGTAGATTCTTGATTCGATCCCAGTCCTACTGTAGGACCTTTGATCAAGGTACTGTACTTAAATTTGATACACCAGGAATAAACTGCTGTATAAATGGAAATCGTCGTAAAGTTCACCGTCTACCATTTAAGTCTTAATAATAATGAAGACTGCTACTGCTCTCGGTTTATACCTGAAATAAGGACGGTTGTCCTGCTACCGACAACTTCAGGTGAACAGAATAACTCAAGAAACACTGAAATTGCACTGTATGTACCTGAGCTGACAAAAGATATGTATACTAGGAATACAGCTTCGCTTTGCTTTAAAAACACACAGACACTCACGAAAAACACTAGTGAAGTAAATTTTATAACATGAGTCGTAGGTTCCCTATATAGAGCTCAAAATACATCACTCAACATCACGCTTTCTTACCGCACTTCTATACTTACTGTATGTCGAGCTACACGTGTACTACGTCAATTCCGGGGGGCTCAAGGACCCGCCTTCAGAATCTTTTGATTGGGCATCGGAGACGTCCGCGCAACAGAATCTCGCTTTCAATAAGAGCAAAGATGTGCCTATCAAGTTACGTAGTGTTCGTGTTAAACGCTGCATAAACACGCCTTGCTGTCACATTATTGGTCAGCCGGCTGTAGTCACATGTCCCGTTGGGCGGGCTCTCTCTCTAAGTGGGCGGTACGCTCAGGATAAGAAACTTGGGGAAAAGTGAGCAGTTTATTCCACAGTCATGTCAGTAGGACGGGGATCACTACATCATCATGGAAAACGATATTGAAATGGAATAGGAATATTGCCGACTAAATCCAGGCATTCCTCTGCCGTCTGCTGGGTAAGCATTTTATTAGCATTTTAGAAAACTGTTTCGACTTTGTTCATTTTTTCTTCCCAGTGAGAAAACACGATGGCACATTTTTCCTTAATTTCCATTACTTTGTGTGCTGTTTCTCCTGCAAATATAACATGACAATGACGAATACATGAGGAAAACACTCAAAGAGTTGTACATACTTTTTCCCTTTTGGGGATTTTTACTTCGACGAAAATTTGATTATTAATGTGATGAGTGTTTACATTTTTCCAAACCTATTTTTCCAAAATGTAAACAGGAGTCAGACACTTGTTTTTTTATCCACTGTGAATCACTGCTGCCAAATCGTTACCGTTTATGTGTGTCATGAAAGGTATGAATAATGTATTCTTTAATAAAGTAAAACAGTACATGTAGGTACGATTAATGTTAATATTTTTTGTAAATGTGACATTTTGCCATTAGGAGTCAAGCCAACTGACTGTCGGACCAATATTTGTTTTTCTTCCTTTTTATTATACAAATATAAAACAATGTAATATTTTGGAAAAAAGGAATGCCTTGAGTTGGTATTGAACTGATCACAAGCAAAGGTTCTGTTTTTTTCTTATTATCCTAAACATAAACCAGATTTACATATTTATAACTTTGATAGATTTGTTTTTACAATATGTTATTTATGGTGCTTTCAGAGTCACAGTGAAAATGGCTGGATTGTTAAGAGCAGTATATGCCATTTGTAGACATATACCTTCCTCAGCCTTGTCTTAGTTTTGGAAAGTGAGAGGTGGGCTAGGGTTGGAGGTCTGGTTATCCTCACAGGAAGCAGCCAGAGATAGGGAGGCAGCTCGCCCCTTCCCCAAGGATCCCAAGTAGGCCTCCTCTTTGATGTGCCCCAGCTATGGTTCCCCTCACCCAAGTGTCAGAATGAGACAGCCTGGGAGAGAGGACGATGGCTGTGGGGATGGAACCAAGACAGTTGAGCCAAAGGGTGCATTTGTACAACCATGCAAAACAGTTAAGATCGTACCTATTATGTCTTGTTTCTGAAGCTGAACTATTATGTGGGTTCTCTCCATGTAAGTACATAATATAACTTGTTTCTGTCTTTAGTTGCATTTACTCTCACACAACGAATAATTACCGTTTTGATTGATTTAGACATGAGATATTGTTACGGTTTACATTTTAAAATAATATAGCCGTCATACAAATTTTTAGTTATATTTTACAGATGTTTGGGGTTCCTTTGAATAAAAGTTAAGGCTGTAATGTGTGGTCATTGCAATTTAAGAGCCTGTTGCTTACTAGTACTCTCGCTTGCTCTCTCCCACTCTGTGGCTCTCTCTCAGTCTGTTTTCCTTCAGTTTTTCCACTGACCATGTTCTACAGCTTATTATGGAAAAGTTGCAATGCGTTTCAGGATGTCAGCTTTTCTCCAATGTCACATCTCTTTTTTACTGTATCTGTGCTTTAGTGGCTCTGTTTAATCAGTTACGGAGGGTTTATGTCAAACCTATAGTTTTTAGAATCTATACAAACTTTTAGAAAGTTTTTAGACTTTGAGAAGGAGCTTTTCTATGTCTTAGCTTGCATTCTTCATTTTTTGTCCCCATAGCTGGATGGAACCATCAGCTTTGTTCTTTCAGCATTGTGCAACCAAGCTTGAATAAACGTTAAACTGTATAAAGAACTATGTTACTGTTGTACTGTTCAGCACTTTTAAGTGTACATTGATAAAAACAACTACCTATTAACTGCAAACATCTCCAGCATCTTATTTGAGTAGCAAGATTATGTTTTTTCTGACGGTGTTCAAGTACATTGTGACAGATTATGTTTACTATGAATTTATAGAAGCAAGAGAGACAGACAGGTCTTTTTGTCAGTAGGTGAAACACAACCATGTGTGGTATATAACCCACTTGTCCATTGTCATTAATCCTCCCCACTTATTCTCTTCTATTCAAGGGCAGAAAGGGAGCAATGGCAGAGGTAGAGGACCACGGGACACAGATCGATTGGAAGGAGAGGTGCATCTCTTTGGAGTCTCAGCTCCTCAAGTTTCGTATGCAGGCCAGCAAGATACGAGAACTTCTGGCAGAGAAGGCAGGTCCTCACAAAAATGCACACATGACATACAGTACTAATACAGCCATTTTACAGCATATATAGTCTGTGTCAAATGTGCTGTAAATGTTCTTGTTGTTCTGTTTTTACCATGAAGTCCTAGATGATTTTAGAGTCCTTTCAGTGTTAGCCCTTTTTGGGCATCTTCCTTATGAAGTTCTACAGATTACCACAAATTAACCTAATTCTGCATTTATGTCAGTTCAATTTCTATTGAAATGTTTTTAAATTTTGTCACTTCAGTAGCTGGGGATGTTGGCTAACTCTTCCCTCTATATGAGGACATCCAGAATACAAGAGCTGTGAGCAGTCCCCAGTGAGACCTGAAAAGAAACTTTTTCTGTCTGGAATGTAACAACAATTTAAATGTGGAATCAGCAAACGGGGTCAACCATCTGCCTATAATCACTGTGCTGTTTGTTTGGTTAGCTGAATGTCTTGTTCAAAGTGAAGTTCTTGAATAATATAATATTGTAATTCCCCCAGTGTGACTTCTGGAGTTACCTCATTTAGTCCAGTACTAGAACAGTACCATCTGTCTGCTCATCCATTCAACAGTCTTTGTACCAGCAATAGGAAGTCAGACAACATGGACATCCATGTGTTCTGACAGCTCTGCCTGATAGACTTGCTAATTTCCTCAACCAGGTCTGAAAACAAGGACGGCCCTGAAGAGTGAAATCCTCTCATTGCAAATCTCAGACTTGCCCACCTACTAGACTGCCCAGTGATATGAGCTCATCAAACAAAAATCCAATCATGCAGTGATTTTCTTTTCTGAACTGAAAGTGCATTGTGAACCTTACAGCATGCAAAGTGCATGGGTATGCACAGAAAAAAAGACACAAATGAATTGTTGCTGTCAATTAAGGAATTTTTAAGGAAAAAAAATCCATCCATCAGTTATACATAACTAGTGTCCCTGGTCAGGGTCATCATTTTCTGGAGCCTTTCCCACATTTACTAGGAGCTAAGCTACAAACCTACACCTTGGATGGAGCATCAGTCCATTACACAAAAATCAAATTATGCATAGATTTATAGACACTTGCTATATGGATCATTTGTCAGAACTATTTTAAACTGCCTGGTTTGCTTGGAACAGAGTGCCTACTGTGTGTAAGTGGATTGCATGAGAGGCCCTTCTATGCACTGAAACCGAGCTTCTTATGTATGGTGAGATTTGCACTGGTCTCATCCTCACTGGGGGAAGTATGCAAAAAAAACATGGTAACTGCTTAACGAAAACCCCTCTTCTTTAATGACATTTCAGATATCAAGATAAAGAAACGAAATATGAGACTGGGAGAGGAGTGCAGGAAAGGGAGGTGGTGACTTGGGAACAAGAGGCAGCAGTACAAGAAGAAAAGGGGAGGCAACACAGGACAGAGCAGCTAATGAGACATCGTGTAATTGCCCCAAGGGAGTAAACTCTTGGGTTTGTAAACAGTATGTCAGGAAGTGAGCAAGCAAAGAGCCGACAGCAGTGTAGCCCACGTTCTTACACTCCTCTCCATTTTTGGCAGCAGTTTGAGAATGTGGGTCAGGGATTTTTTGCTCATCTTTCTCCCTTTTTTCCCTCCTTCTCATATCTGGAACAGCATAGCAGAAGCTCCCTGGCATGGAATTAAAAAGGGTGTGTTGGATACAAATCCAGAGACACCAATGAACTCTATTCACCGTATCACAGCACCTACCACTCATGCCATCTCAACATCTCCACCTTGACCCTCTTACTGCTGTTGCATCTTGTACCAGCCTTCTATCCTGACAGTTTTCAGATGGCATACTCAGTGCTCCTAAGACAAAGAGCTTCTGTGTGATTTATTATTAGAGCACGGTTTGCTGCATTCAAACCCAGTGAATGAGCCATGGAATCTGCTAGACAGACACAGTTCTTAGCCAACAGGGCCACATAGAAGCCAGTTCATTTTATAGCTACCTACTTTGAGTTTGTTACAAGTGTGGGGCGCTGTACAACTGGATTGGTTGTTCTTATGTAAATGACTTTAAAGACTTGTGAAAAAAGTCCTTCTCAAGGAGAGACCACATACAGCAGACAGTGACAGTGACCAGAATTCCTGCTCTTGCCAACTTCTCTTCTCCTTCCAAAAATACCTACTGCTGTCAAGCGCAGCTCAAACTGCACTAAGGTATATGATTCAGAAATCAGGACTTTAGATATTATTTTCAAAATTTTTTTAATGTTTCAGTATTTTTCTTTTCTCTCCTTGTTTGGGCTCCATATATTTTCTGCCTACATAATTGGTCAATGTAGCATAATATTTGTCGTGTTGATAGGGCAAGTTGACCTTCGGTTTACTGAGAGTTATGTTTACTATTCAAAATTTCTCCACTGGTGGTTCTAATACTGTGGTGGATTGTAAGATGGAACTCGTATAAAGTATTTGGAAAACATTTTTTTTACATAATTAGGCTAAAAATGTGGGAAACTCGAAACTGATACCGGCTTTCTGGTTTAAAAAAGGCATATTCTATCAAAAGGACGTAATTAGGGAAATTAAATTTCAGTATGAACTCTCTTAACTCAGAGATAATTACCATTAGTTTCAATGGTACAAATTTTTATACATTTCTCCTGAGGCTCAAAATTTGAATTCTTTTATGCTAAAATATTACCAAATCCCATTAGCTTGGTCACAATTGCTTCAGTAGTTAGCATTAGCACAGCATAACAAGGAAGTCTCCCTTACTTACGCTATAAAACCGTATAGCTGTCTATTTAGCTACCTTCATTCAGCTCTTTTGTTGCAATTATGCATTTATGCACACTTAACAAAGTGTGGGTTTTGTCTGGGAGTGCCAGTTTCCTCTTATAGGCCAAAAATTTGTGTAACCACAGAATTGGTGATTCTAAGTTGATCACTGTGTGTGTGTGTGTGTGTGTGTGCGCACGCGCGCATGCGCATGAGGTCAAAAACCATGTCTAACTCTGTCACCACGTAAACCTAATGGAATATGCTGTAATATACTTGTGCGTAATACAAAAATTAATAAAAAACATATAATACTAAACCTGGCATCCTTTCAGAGGGTACAGTGAGTAGCACTGTTGCCTTTCCCTGAAAAGTAGTCTGCCTTAGTCTGTGTGGAATTTGCATGTTCTCCCCTTTGCCTGCATTTCAGATTAATTGGTCACTCTAAAAACTCTCCGCAATGTAGATCCACCCTATAATGATCGTACTTCCCACCCACAGTGTGGCTTAATAGCCTAGCTTCACATGTTTGCAGGATAGGCTCTAGGCCACTGCAACCTTGACCAAGTAGTTAATATGAATGAATAAATGGATATAATCTTAAACATGTTTATGAAAATATACTGTATTTATAAAGACAAGGTCTGATCAAAAAGTTCAGACTCTTTCTATCACAGGTGAGAATGTGAAAGAAGTGAGCTGAGATGAGTACAATGCAGAAATATTGACCTATTCTGGGAAAAATCATTATTCTATGTTGTATACCAGGGTTGACAACTTTTCAAGGACAGACCTATTGCTTACCCTTTATAATAAAGATGGACAGAAAAGTGGAGCAATTGGGTGTATCAAATTATGTGAGGTATCCATTTAAAAATTTTTTGTAGGAAAACATTACTGTTATACCATACCTACTGCATTCATCTGATCTTGCTCCTTGTGATTTTCTTCTGTTCCAAAAAATCAAAGTGAAGCTAAAAGGAAACATATTTGAGGACATTCAAACCATTCAAACAAATGGAGCAGTAGAACATTTGAAAAGTCCCAGCATGGTTTCTGAAAGTGGCAGGAACACTGGGACAAATCCATATCCTCTGGGACGAGATTGCATTGACAGGGACAGTATGCAAGATTGATATATGTACAATATTGTTTGAAATACAAGCTACATTTTGGAACTTTTTGACCAGACATTGCATAAAAAAGAAACTGTAAAAATACCAATGTATGCAGAATAAGTATGCATATAAATGGTCCCCCATGAATACATCCCCTCAACATCTTTCCGTGTTTGTGTGGGTTTCTTCCAGGTACTATGTGTTTCAGGGGGTTGATGACTCTAAATTGCAGATAGTGTGTGAATATGTTACATTGCTTTGCTGCATAAATGTTGCTGCTTTGTAAATGATTGTACTGAGCTGGTAATGGTTGGTTATATTAGCCAAATGGTAGATTGGAAGGGCCTTGTTAATCATTCTGTTAGACAAGGGAATTCAAACTAAGTTAATGATTTATGGGCACACACAGGGCTCTACTGTGAATGTGCTTAGTGAGCTAGTAAGAAGCAGCTCCCAGTTTTTCTTATTGCTGAACCCTCATTTATCCTCCCTTCTATAGTGCCTTGACAAACATTTGTTACCAATTTTACCTCTGGTAGTAGATGAGCTGGGAACTGCATTCATTGAGTGAAAAGAACCTGCAGATATGCATCTTGTTTTCCATCCTTTTCTCTTAGTGGTAATGGCAGCATACCCTGGAAGCAGGCATTAAAGGCACAAACATGTAATCTGAAGGGTGTTGAAACTAAGTAGAATTCCCACTTATATAAACAGATAAAAATAGCAAGTTGTTTTGAATAAAATGGTAGCAAACTCCCTCCTATAGCATTCTTCTCAGCTGAATACAGAGGGGACACATGGTTAAAGGCCAAACACATTTACCTCATTTTGCTCTTGCTGCAGGTTTTTGCAGTGGTTTGCTGTGTGTTTGCTATTGTACTGAGACTATAGTATAGTGAATTGCAGGTGAAGGCCTTTGATTTTCTGAGCCATAGTTTTGTGCTGTAGGAGAGTGTGACCATGAAATGTTGGGACTAGTAAACATATTTGTAGTGTATTTTGACAGGGAGTGGGCGGAGTCCCAGAGAGGGTGGTGTTTATAACCAGTTTGTTTGGAGGCTGCAGCAAGGCTTTGATGGGTAGCCAGCCTTGGGCAACCACAGAGAGGCTTTGTGTGTTGGGCGTAAGGGGGTGGGGCAGGATGCCGACTATGCCAAGGGGAGACTCAGGAATGCCTGGAATGAGAAAGAGGCTGAGGCACATTTGGGCTCTGAGATGTTGTGTGGGGTTTGTTACAGAACTCAGGGTAGGGGGTTGGAGGTCATAGATGAGTTGCAGAAAGATTCTGTTGGCTGTAAAGGAGTGTAGAGCTTTCATGCAGGGCCCCCGCTGCCTCTTATCTAGATGAACAAGAACTTTTATCCAGTGCTGCTACTGTTGTTGATGTCAGACATCCTTATACCTCACACAGACACATGCACACAAACCCAGGCACATACACACATACATATATGTATATGCATATACATATACATTTACAGTATGTATAAATATATTGACATTTTTATACGCACGCGAGTGGCCAGTCCAAAGCCGCAGTCCTTCGACAAATGACAAGCCACAGCTCTCCCACGGCACAGATATAGAAACATGCACAGAGTAACTCTGTAATTACAAGGGTGCAGCTTTCTATGTTTTTGAATGTACATAGTCTGTGCAGGAATTAATCCAACACATCAGGTTACAGTGGACATGGATATGCACAATATGTGTTTTTGAATGTTTGAGTTGGTTCTTGTATAAAATCACAAAGCCAGGGATGAGTAAGATTGGTTCTGTCAGTTCCATGTCATTACATAGCTCTACATTGTTAATTACTTATAGAATCCATACAAATGCATTGTGTATTATTCTCAAGTTGGTTGTTATGGTTCATGAAAACCATCACCATTTACGGTATAATATTCTATCACTACCTCTGTAGCTTTATTAATGCAGCCCTTTACTCATACATTCCAAATATATTTACCCAAGTGACATATTTAGGTACAGCAGCAGACTGGTGTCCTACTCAGGGTGTACCACTCTTAGCCTAGCATCCAGGGATTCCGTGACAGATTCTGGACCATAGTGACCCTGACCAGCACAAGCAGGAAATGATAATAAGTGAGTCAAAGTAACATAGTGAAGTACTTAAAGAGCTAGTGGAAAACTTTAGGAAACAGGATTTTTATAGAATTCCTTTATGTGATGGTAGTGTGTAATTCACACACTCAGAAAAAACACAACACATTCCTTTTACTTGGAAATGATACTGAAATTGTAACAAATCCATGACACATAGTGGTGCTGCTGCAGAGACTGGATATGTAGCCCTCTAGTGTGTATTTCTGCTGTGGAGCATTCTGTGTCCAGTTTGAGGGAGGTGGGGAGGGAGGTTTGAGGGAGGTGTTTTTCCCTAGTTGTAGATGACTTTATATATTCAGGAAACAGTACCTTGTAGTATTGCATCCCTGAGTCTTGCAGCTTTCCAGCATCCTTCATTCCCGCCTCTATAGATTTTATAGAACTGTTTCACCATATGCCTACTAGCTTTGAAAACAGGGGGACTAAAAAACAGTGAGAATCGGTGTGTGGAGTGTGGTGCTATGGTCATATCCCTATCCATACATGACTCCTTCTCTCCGTGTGCATCTGATTACAGATATACTTCCAGTAGGTGCCAGCGGCATACTGCTAGACCAGTCATTCCCGTTACCTTCTCCCAGCTCCCAAAGTTACTTCTGCCATCTAGTACCAAGATCTCAGTGCTCTGCAACCCAAAGCCTTTCACAGTCTGCTTCCAAGAGTCTGCATCTGAAGACATTTTCACTGAACTTCTGTGGCCTCAAATCAAGGAATTTATGAAGAATGTGGCTCATAAAGTCGTTTCCACACTCCTGCAGTGAAAAAGTCTGCATGCACGCATGTATGTGTGTGAGGAATACGAAATGTACTAGTCCACAAGGTGCTGTTTACAGAGTGTGAACTCTGACCTCTGGGGATTAATGGTACTCTCTGTCTTTGTGGTTTTACCCAGCTTTAACAGCTTTCTCAGCCTAACTTAAGAGTACAGAGCATAAAAAATGGCCAACTGTAGTCAGGATGAGATGATTTAGCCACACATTCGTACTCTGTCTACACGGCAATGAAACTGCTGTATGCTGGTTGCACAGTGTTGTCAGTGATACTGCATGCCTTCAATGCAGTTCTCTTTGGACATATTGTATTTTACCCGTTTCCTTTCCTGTAATCAAGTGTCTTTAATGTGAAATGGAAACATTTTGGTTTTGCATAATATACTGCTGTGTTTTTAAAATCCCATTGTTTATGCACAGCATCTGGATGTGAATACAGTACACTATTTGGAAAAACATCTAAACAATAATAGTTTTTACATGTGTTCAGTCTGCAGATGAGTGGTCAAAGGGTGCAAATGTTTTCAGGTGCCTAAGCTGGTTCTGTAAATGTTTGCTGGGTTCTTAATTTTGCATAGTAAAAAAGCTAAACATACTGTTTTGATGAATAAAATGTGGTTTCTTTTTCATTTCTGAGGAATACCAACTGTCCAGCACATCAAATTCCACTGGCTTTTTGATGCTGGGTTATTTTCACAGATGCATGCCCAAAATGTTATGTGCACATATCAAGCAAGGACAAAGCAGATGAATTGTATTCAGTAAAAAAATGTTTTACTTTTCATATTTGATTGGCATCCTCATCTTCACTGGGACTGTGCAGATGCAACAGCTGGAGAGACAAGTGTTAGAGGCAGAGCGACGAGCCCAACAGGCCAACCATCAGGTCTGTGTGCATGTGTGTGTTTTACTGAGATCACTCTGTGTGTATTTTGTGTGTATATTTGGAAGGCAGTGAACTTGATTTGTTTGTGAGCACATTTCTATTTTTTATGCGCATATATACTGATATATATTTTCCAGGTTCAGGTAATGGAGGAGAAGCTGAAAGCTGCCGATGTTCAGACCAGTGAGGCAGAGACCCGTCTTTTTCGCCACTGCCAAGAGCTGCAAATTCTGCTACAAGAGAAGGATGACATCATTGTTTCGCTGGAGCAGCAATTGGAGGAGCAGGTGGATAATAATAATAATAATAATGTTACTGTACAGTTTTTTTCTAGTTTTGGAAGTGATCGCATATGAGGTTTTAGCTTTTGGATTTATTCATTTTCACGTAACTGTATTAATGATTATACACAAAGCATTAACTACCAACTAACCACTAAGAAATAAGTAAATAAGTACTTAGGAATGAAGAGAATGAGAAGAAGAAAAAAGTTCTATAAGGTGTCCAACCAGAACCAATTGCACTCACCAGTCAGACGTAACCTGGGTTTCCATACAATGAAAATCTGCTAGAATTAAAATACATATTTGTGTATTTTCTTCATTCATACAGAGGGTTTATTGTTCAGTACATCATGTTTATATTAATTTCACAGCTGGTCTTAAAGACGCAATAAGATTTTAAAATGATAAGTAAGCTACACTTCCCTTTGTTTTTATCTTGGGGTTCCCCTTGCAAAGAGCTCCATAGTTCCAGGGTTCCGGCTTAGGCTGATAACTACCACTTTTTTGCTGCCTGTCATACAAGCTGTCAATCTTTAGGTTGTAAACCTATGTCTTTTCCTCAGAACACTACCTGCTGCCTAATGTTCCAGTCCTGAACCTGTAGAAGAATAATAATAATAACTTACACTATGCTTGTCATCATTTCTTACCCTCTTCAGAAGCAAATCCGATTCCAGGAGGCCAAGACAGTGGAGGAGAAAGCTGCTAAGATCAAAGAGTGGGTGATGCTGAAGCTGCATGAGGTAGAGCTAGAGCCCACTGTTGGATTGTGTGACGAATGCTTGCCACATTGCTGCTGGCTACTAGCTCTGGCTGCCCTGAAGTAATAGAAGGATGTTCTATATCTCCAAGCTGGAGGTGGAGAATGGGACCCTTCGGGAAACAAACCAGCTGCAGAGCACACAGATCACTGAGTTGCAGAAGCAGATTCAGGGTGAGAACATTCCCACTATACATAGTTTAGTTAGCAATAAAGTTTTACTTTTTCTGGCATATTGTACATGAAGACTGCAGTACCTTTGAGGATGAATATGTGAAGAAATTTTGAAGGAGGAAAGATGTTTCTTGGTCTAATCTTACTTTCTTACTTACTTACTGGGTTCTAGCCATGGAACAGAAGAGGACCACTACTGCCCAGGCCAGACCTGGTGAAGCCCAGCGCTTAAGCAGCCTCACCTTTGGCTGCATTCAAGTCCGTGCCAATAGCCCACAGATTCTGACAGCCCCAGAGCCAAGCCAGCGCACCATCAGCTGCAAGCGAGATGGCATGGAGGCCGGAGAACCAGCCACTTCAGGTATAGCACAACCCAGAGCTAACAGTGATTATTATATCTGACATTTTTAGTAGATGGTTGCATATTACAATAAAAAGTTACAACAATCAATATTACGGTTCATAAAACAGCATAAAGAAAAATTACAGAGATACAGTTTGAAAGTTTCTTTCAATAAAAACATAAGTTTGTCAGAACTTTTTGTTTTTGATTTTATTTTCCTTTTATTTCAAGAGATCACTAAACAGAACTCAGAAACCCCTAGGGTGGAGTTGAACAGTAGAGGTCAAAGCTCAGACCAGTCAAACTCAGCAGATGAATGGTCAGAAAATGTCTCCAGCTGCAGTAAAAGCGGTGAAAAGGGCTTTTCAAGACAGGGGCTAGAGAATGGAAGTTCAGAAGAGAAAAGGAAGGCTGCAGAAAAAGAAGAGAAAGAGTTACTGTGTGGGCCTTCAGCATTGTCAGAGGTTGGGGGCAGTGGAATGGGGCTGCGCTTCAGCCAGGCAGGGAGTGAAACATACCTCACCACATCGGATGACAGCAGTTCACTTTTTGACGATGATTTGCAACGAACTTATTGCCCAGAGTTCTACCCCCAAGGCTATGAAGAGGTGAGTCCAATGAGAGGTAGACAGAACTCTGACAAGGCAGAATGTGAAAGCTTCTCTGAGGAGCTCAACAAGAGGTTCCAGTCCCAACACCTTGATTCCTCCTCCTCATCCAGTGAAACCAACACCCCTAGCCCTATTCTTACCCCTGCCCTCACCCCCAAATACCAAATGCCTGCACCAGACTTGACCTCCCCTGTCCCACACTTAGTTACTAAGCAGCCCCCACCCATGCTGCGCACACCCAATGCCTTCAGCATCAGTATGGCCCTGGCTAAGAAGCACCTAAGCCAGCCACCACTGAGCACTGAATTGCTCCAGGGACACACTCGCAATGCCATCAGTATGCTCCGCCCACTACGACCCCAGGAGACAGACCTGGATCAAGAGCAGAACATGGGGACAAGTTGGGACCAGTTCTCTAACGTACCTGATGCCCCTAGTGGAGAGCCTGAGTTGCCAGATTCACCAACCAAACTGACTGGCAGCAAGCCACCCACCCCCCCCCTGCACAGGTTCCCTTCCTGGGTGAGTTCCTGGCACTGTTAGGCAATCATGGTTAGGCATTTGCATTATATGCCTGAGGTTTTGTGTAAGAGTCCGTATACCTGGTAGGAATGTAGCAAGCAGCAGTTCATGAAACCCATTAATGTGTGTAGGTGTTTGTAGTCATTTTATTCACTTCCATCCCACTGTTGAACAACTTTGCAGGAAAGCCGAATTTATGCAGTGGCCAAATCTGGAATCAGGGTGTCTGAGAGTTCACCAGACCTTGTCAATAAAAGTGAGTGTGTTTCTTTATGGGTGTTTCAGGGCCAGGTTTGGCACTTGTGACTATAATAAAGCTCTCTCAGCCTGGCTAGTCTATAAACAACTTTAATAACTTTTACATTTTATTCATTTAGTTGACACTTTTCTCCAATGCTGCATAAAATTATTGCTAAGCAGTGTATAGATACTGTTACACAAGGCAACTTATAATGCTAGATACACTACACTAAACTCCCTACAAACATTCACCCATTTAACATATGTAATGCAGTCAGACACAGACACTGCATGCAATTTAGATTCTTATTTTCAGCTGAAACACAAGTCGTTGGACAGTGGGGGGAAACTGAAATACCTGGACAAAACCCATAAGGTCACAGATAGAACATGCAAACTGCACTAAGATGGATTCAAACCCACAACCCAGTTCACAATCCTAGATTTGTGAATTACCAACTGTGCCCACTGCTCCACTATGCCATTCCAAGAGTACTCTATTTGGCTAGGGCTTTACTAAAATAAGATTATGTACTACAGAACTTCATCAACTAACTCATCTATTATTTGCCTGACTGTCAGTCGAGCTATGTGACATTAGGTGCTGTGAGAAGCTGACTAAGTTTTCTCTCCTTTCAAGATCCCACCCCCCAATGCTCACATCCAGCATCGGTGCTGTACACCTCTCTGATATATCAAAATATGACCACGCCTGTCTACACTACATTGAAGGGGGTAAGAATTCAAGAATTTATTCTTACATTTAAATTTATTTATTTAGCTAGTGTTTTTTGGCAAAGAGACTTACAGTGATTTAGCTAGTTATACACCTGAGTCCTTTTAAACTGGAACATTTCAGGGTAAGTATCTTGTCCAACGGTACAAGAGCAGAAGATGAGATTTGAAACTGGATCTTTCAAGTGCAAGGCAGCAGCTCCAACCACTATGAACATCAATGTGCATAATATCAGAGTTTTAGCAGTGTCAGTGTATATATTTATAATGCAATTGTACTTTACAAGTGATAGTGTGTGTAAGGGGTGCAATATGTTTTCCACGCTGCAGAAGGCCACGCAGCTGAGCAGCAGTCCATTCTCAGATGAGTCCTCCGGGTCAGAAGAAGAGGAGAGCTCCCTCTGTAGCTCCCAAACTTCTGGCTCTGACTCACGGAAGGGGAGCAGTCCAGGAAGCCCACGTGCTCTGAAGAGGGGTACACTCACACACAGCCTCAGTTGTGCATATAGTACACACAGTTGTAAACATAGCATAAAATAGTCAATCAGGTTGATCAGCTATGTCCAATTTTCAGTGTAATTGTTTTCCCTTATTGTCCCCAAATGCGAACTCAGCCGTGTCCATGTCATCTGTAACCTCTGAGAGTGACTATGCTATTCCTCCTGATGCCTACTGCACCGATACGGAGTGCTCTGAGCCAGAGCAGAAACTTCCCAAGACCTGCTCCTCTATCAGTGACAATGGCAAAGGAGTAAGTCCCTCTTGTTCTCCTACAACGATGTTAAAAAGAAATATTTACATTCTACATTTAGTTGTGTAGGAATCACTTTTTCCCAAAAAAAATGCTACAGCAAACTGTACATTTTGTTTGCAAGTTCTGTGTGAACCATGAGTATATCAATTTCCAAATGCTTGAATTCAGACTCTAAGGCCTATGGTCAACCCACTGTTTCCCAGGAGCCTCTGGAGAAGTCAGGTTACCTCCTGAAGATGGGTGGCAGGGTAAAGACTTGGAAGAGACGCTGGTTCGTCCTGAAGGCTGGAGAGATGCTCTACTACAAGTCACCTGTTAGTGTGGCAATAAAACTCCCTTCAGACACAAGCTTTCACTCACAAATAACTGAACAATTTTATACTCATGTCAAAGATAATCTAGATGGAGCGATTGCAGAACAAAACTTTTCTTCATTCTAAGTTCCGTTCAGTTCCAGTACGTACGACATGTCAGGAGAGAGCGAGCTCTACAGTCTTCCCTTAAATAGACAGATATGTAGTGGAATGGAAGCAGAATTACACTTTTTTATGAATGGAAAGGTACTGGTAGTTAGACAACGAATGTTTGAGGACCAACGTGTTTACATTATAGGTTAGGGTGGGGATGAACATGTCCAGGTTAAATGAGTTTAGGAAGCCATAGATGATGAGAGAAGGTTACACAGGAATGCAGGACAGCTTGCAACACAGACAGTTTCATTGCAACTTGCTTAAACTGTTAAATTCAGTCATACTCACTGTATAATCATTCTGCAAGTCCAATGTTGCTTCAAGGTGAATCTAAACATTTCAATGGATTTATATTGGAAAGTAATAAGCCACAAAGTTTCAGACTATATAGTATGGCTCCTGTAAATCTAATTTTCTTGTAGAATTTGTTGTGAAATTAATTTAGCACACATAAGATATAGTATTGAAAACAAATGCTTTATTTGGTTTGTGGAGAAAAAAAATAGTATTTGTGAACTGACGTTTTATAGCAGCTGAGATGGATAATCTGAGCATTTACTGGGTCTCCATTTTAGAGTGATGTCATCCGGCAACCTCATGGTCAAATTGAGCTCAGTGCTAACAGCAGCATTGCCCATAGTGATGGCAAACAGACACTCCAGGTAAGTGAGCTGCACTGTTTATATAATAATATCTACATGTCTGTCACAGAGTAGTATAGTGTGCCCAGATGTAGGAATAAGGTAACCACATGGGCAGGACCAAGACATCAGCAGCAGGGGAATAAACACAAAACATGCTTAAAAGTTATACTAAAGACTACCAAAACAAATCCAACACCTGATTCTTGGTCCATAGCCTGTTTGCCCCATCTCCACTGATCTTCTGGTATGTCCTTTCCAGCTTCAGACCAGGTACCTTAAATAGTTGCTCAGTTAGAATTTTGGTTAGTCTTTGTTTTCCAAAAATTAGAAAGAGTAAGCTTCTTGGGGACTGCCCATCCTTCATAGCCCTGCCATGTACCCTAGATCTGTGTTCGTACTAATGTGTATTTTATAATTGAAGTATGCATAGTATAACTGGAGTCTGCTTCTCTGTTCTATTTCTTTGAATATGTGTGCTTTGCTCTGCAGTTGGTCACAGAGAAACAAGTGTATTACCTGACAGCAGATTCTCCAAATCTCCTGGAAGAATGGATCCGGGTTCTACAGAATGTGCTGCGGGTCCAGGCAGCCAGCCCACTTTTTGGCCAGCCCGAAATCCGGCCCTGCATGAAGGGACTTCTGACCAAGGTACCATTCTTTCTTCTATCTTGTTAAATAGGAACTTTACACTAAATTGGTACTGATAGCAGAACTCCATAGAGTTAAATTTTGTACCACTATCTAGAATAGTCACTCTTTCATGAATGACTGTGTCTCTTGAAGCTGAAGGGAATAACTGTGATTCTATGGTTCTCAGAAAGTGATTTTTACTCTGCTTTTTCTAATGTGTATTGGAACTGTGGTTTTCAGGTGAAACATGGGTATTCCAAGCGGGTCTGGTGTGCACTCATTGGGAGAACACTCTATTATTTTCGCAGTCAGGAAGACAAGGTACTTGTATTCTTAAATTGAGTTTTCATAGTATACTGTGATTAACTGTATTATACTGTACAGTACCTTATTTTTTGTCTTACCAGTAATTCATTCAGGTTTACATGTCAAAATCAAGAATAAATATAAATTTGGCAACATTCATACAAATTGTTCTCGTTAACAATGTAGGGTTTTAACAACTAAATGGATATGTCACACCTACATGTCGATGAATAAATCTTATTGAACTCTACGAGGTGTTTTACACTTTTAAGTGTTTGCTTTTCTCTGTTAATATTTCTTGACACGTCTGAATAAATGTATAATTTGTGTTTGTGGTCATATACTTCTGTTCTTAGTTCCCACTGGGGCAAATTAAACTGTGGGAAGCTCGCGTGGAAGAAGTAGATAGGTCATGTGACTCAGATGAGGACTATGAATCAAGTGGGCGGAGTCTGCTGTCTACCCACTACACGATTGCTGTTCAACCACAAGACCAGGGCCCCACTTACCTGCTTATTGGTTCCCAACACGAAAAGGTAGGAGTGCAGCTATAGTCAGTATGCAACACAGGTTCAGAGACTGCATGACATCCTAATTGTTTTGTTGCTCCTGTTCTCTGCCTTGTGAAGGAGGCGTGGCTGTACCACCTTTCTGTAGCAGCTGGGGCCACAGGGGGCCAGGTGGGCACCGAGTTTGAACAGCTTGTGGGCAAGCTTCTTCAAGCAGGGGGTGATCCAGGTGACCAGGTTTTGTGTACACATAACAACCTGCAAAATATGTAATTTTATCCATTACACCACATGCTCTCCTAGATGTTTGAATCTAGCTTTAAGGCTCTGGAGCATGAAAAGATATTATTTCTTAGCTGCAGAATCACACCAGAATAGCTGTGAGATCCCAGGGTTTCACGGCCAAATGAGCACCTTGGGGCCCAGTCCTCAGATCTGAGGTTTTGACTCTGCTGTTCCCTGGTCTTCTTGCCTCTATTTTCATGCTAGGTTCCCAAATTTGGAGGCACCCCATGCTGTGCTTCAGCAAAGAGGGACTTTTGTCACCACTCACCACCCTCCCTTCTCAGGCCCTGCAGACTGAGGCAATCAAGCTCTTCAAGGTACATCTCATAGACAGGCATACTTTCACAGCTGCCAAACTACCATTTTCCTTTTGTCACATGCTGTTATATAAACATATAGGCAGGCTATCCTTCACAGCTGCCATCTTCCCTTTCCAATTCCCTCTCATAGATGTGCCAGCTTTTCATCAATGTGGCCATTGATGCACCAGCCATCGACTACCATGTGTCACTAGCCCAGAGTGCACTGCAGGTGTGTCTGACTCATCCTGAGCTGCAGAATGAGATCTACTGCCAGCTGGTTAAACAGACAAGGAAGAGGCAGCCACAAGGCCAGCCTGGGCCACTGCAGGTACGCCCATTTTCCACAGTATTTGTTGCCCATGTTGCATGCATGTTTTTCTGTCTATTTGAAATACTGGGCTCGCTCCTGCAGAGCCATGAGTGTAACAGCACTGCAGTAGATTGTGTTTGTCTGCGTATGTGTCTTTACAGGGCTGGCAGCTTCTGGCACTTTGTGCGGGACTGTTTTTGCCCCAACATCCCTTTCTCTGGTTGCTGCAGGTGCACCTCAAGAAGCATGCAGACACCAGGTGTGAGAACATTCATATGATACCAAATTCATACGCTGACACACAAATAGCGTTTTACAACTTACTGAATGTCTGAAATGAAAAAAAAGATTTTATTAGTCCAAAAGCACAGAGACCAGGTGTAGAGGCAAACACATACCCATACATACATGCAGATATTCAATCACACATAAACACATGTATGCCAACATAACTACATCTACACATGCCAAAGTAAAATAAATACAAATCTTTGCCATATCATTACATTAGCCTAAAGCTTGACTACATGCATCCATCCCGATCAGATGCATCCTAAATACTAAAAATCTAAAAAGCCAAATGCATGTAAACAAATTGTTTTTTGTGCTGAGTTGATCCACACTTGCCTTTCTCTCTCAGGTCAGAAATTGGTAAATATGCTATTTACTGCCAGCGGGCAGTAGAGCGTACACAGCAGAAGGGTGAGCGCCAGGCCCGCCCATCCCGCATGGAAATCCTGTCTATATTACTACGGAACCCGTACCATCACTCACTACCCTTCAGCATCCCAGTGCATTTCCTTAACAGCACCTACCAGGTACTCTGCATCATTAAAGAGGCCCTCCAGATAGAGAAACACTTCCCAGAAACTTTACAGACCTGCCACAGATCAGAGCAGTGTAACACCTGGCATTTTCTGTTGCTGCAGGTGGTGGGCTTTGATGCCTCAACAACAGTGGAGGAGTTCCTGGGACGACTGAACCAAGAAACAGGGATGAGGAGGACAAGTCAGTCGGGATTTGCCCTGTACACAGACGACCCATCTGGACAGGATCTGGAACACAATCTGCAGGGGAAAATTAAGGTTCAACAGACTTATATGTACAATCACACTATCAGACTGATGGTGATATACTTCTATACCCTGGTATTCAAGTGCAGCTGGTTGCTAGAAATGGGTCAAATATCTCAAACTCAGATATTATAAACCTATTTCCATCATTTCTTGTGAAGAAAGGTATTATTCGTTCTGGGTTCAGTGTGATAACAGATACTTTAAACACAAATTACCTAATGAGCAAAAAGTTAATCAGGTAACTAATACAGATTTGTGTTTTTATATGCCGTTAATTTTTAAATTTAGTATCATATACTACATTTTGTTATTTATAAGGAGTAATAGCAATGAACAGTCAAATTTATGTAAAAATGAAGACAATATAAAAAAGAAAAACAATAAATTGTACCTACTCTTATTGGGCTGTTACTGTAATGAACTAATGAACTCTTACTGTGGTACTTACTTACCAATTGAGCAGAAGTGAATGAAATTACAAAAGCACAAACTGCATTTGAACTCAGGCTACAGGAGGCAAAGTCTGACAGCTTAGATGCTGGGCACCATGCAGCTTCACACTTGTACATGCACCAATTTTTCTAATATTTCTCTGATGTACTTCGCTGGGATATAGCGCTCATTATGCTGGGATTTCTTGACTTGAATACCAAGATGGGTATTAATATATACCGCTCATTATATTGGGAACTCAGAAACCAGGATCTCGAATACTGGGGTACAGGGAAATTACAAAACACTAATAAGCCAGCTTGCATACACAGTGTTTGACAGCAGTGTTAAAAGTGCAGCGCAGTCTATGAAAACGGTCCATGTAGTTACTATTTGGAGAGGTTTGGATTTTCTTCCCTCCCCCTTGCCTCAGATCTGTGATATCATCTCTAAATGGGAGCAGGCCTCCAAAGAGCAACACACAGGCAAGTCAGAGGCCACAAGGACAGTCCGACTCACCTATAAGAACAGGTATTGTTCCTAGGCTCAAGCAGCATGTTCACTGTAGATTCCTGGTTTAAGTTCAACTCATCCTTAGAAACAGATAGAGTCCAACCTCACACAATAATCATCACATCCTTGAAACTGAAACAAAGATTGTATTGGTTGTAAAATTTCAGTCACTTTACTCAGTTAGGCTGTCAACCCCCCTCTCTGCAGGCTATACTTCTCTCACCAGGTGAGGGGGGAGTCAGAGCGGGAGCGACTGCTCTTGATGTACCAAACCAACGAGGAGATAGTCAGGGGTTACTTCCCTGTCAGTAAAGAGTTGGCAGTGGAGATGGCTGCCCTGCTGGCTCAGGTGACCACATCAGTTTTCTATGTTACTCTTTTTTAATGTGAAATTGTTCAATGCAGAATAGCAAGTGGCAGCTTACTGAAATTCAGGAGATATGAAGATACTGTCACTTTACCATGTAGGTGGAGTTTGGTGATTTTGAGCGCCCATTCTCCTCTCTTCTGGGATTGGGCTCAGCCCAGTCCAAGGCCAACCAAACCCTGAACCAAGTTCTGGAAAGATTCTACCCAAAGCACTATCGGCAAGGCTGCACAGATGATCAGCTCAGGTAATTAAACAATGGATATCAGACAAACACAAAACACCAATGACACAATACAGTTACCTTATCCTTTCAACCTCCCTATTTCTCTCTTCCTAACTCAGACAATTAAGGCAACGTCTGTCAGCACGATGGGGATCCCTCAGGGGCCGTGGATCCTCTGACTGCATCCGCATCTACCTGACAGTTGCCAGGAAGTGGCCCTTCTTTGGAGCAAAACTTTTCGCCGCCAAGGTGGGTATATCCTAGGGGACCCTTTTGTCACTACAAAAACACTTTGAAACTAGTTGCAACAACAAGCGCATCCAGGTGTCTCTGGTAACAGATTAATGTGTGTGCATGCTTGCAGCCCATCACACCTTCCCCAAACCAAGGCTCCACTGTGTGGCTAGTGGTGCATGAAGATGGCATCAGTGTGTTGGAGTACATCTCAATGGTGAGCAGTGTGCCCCATTGTCAAACATATTGTTCTCATTAGGTTTTTTACCAAAATCATCCTCTTGTTAAAACTATGTTTTCCTAGACTAAACTACGCATTTCAGTAAGAATCACCAACTCCACACTGGAAGATAAGATCTGCTACTTCTGGTTAAATGTTATTATTTCATCAACATCTGAAGGACAAACTGCACTGTTCTTTTTGTATTAATGTCTTCAGAGGCTGCTTGTGTCACATTCACACAAGAAGTTGATGACCTTTGGTGGTTGTCGTGATGACTTCATGTTGGTGGTGGGCCAGACCCACGGCAGAAGCACAGCTAAGGACAAGCCCACCGAAAAGCACCTGTTTGCCATGGCAAAAAACAAGGTTTGGCCCACTGACTCAAAACAACAAGATTCTATGCCACTGCAGTCCCCCTACATTACAAATACTCATTAAAAAATAAATTAACAAAATTTTGTCACCATCAGTATGTAATCATGATTCACAACTACGCATCACAGTTACACCAGGAATTACTTTTGAGAAACTGTAAGGTCAAAGCAGTAAAAAAGTCACAAAACAGGAAACATTAAGTTTTAAAGGTAAAACATCCCCTAAGAGAAAGCCTATGGAAAAAGGCTAGAGTCAAATACCCGATCACTGTGTTGTTAGGTTATCTCTGTGGGAAACAATAGTCAATTCTAAGAAAGAGCAAATGGTACCAGGTGATAGGCTGGGACAGGGAAGGCAGACCATGGAAAAGGAAGGAGGCCAAAAGCCAGACAACCAGGAGCCTAAGAAAGTATTAACAAAGCAGAGATGTATGAAATGCCACCACAAAACCAGGAGACTATCATCTTCTAGAACAATTTTCAAACTGAACCCATCAGTGTTGCTGATTCATTTTCATAGTCTATAAGGTGAATACATATAAATACTTGGATTTCTTTCATGGTGTTTTAGATCCTGGAGATGACCTTGCTCATTGCTAGCTACATCAACAGTGCTCATCATCAGAAAACTGCTGCCCACCACCTCTCTGCTCCTGCCCTGATGTTAGCTCAGCCAGTGGATCTCAAGAACAAAGAGCTGAACGTTACATCTTCACTGACATCTAACAGACCCAGCAAGGTGCCAACACTGTTGTGAGTGCTGTATCACAGAAGCCTCTGCAAAAAACCATCCAACTTGCCACATCACCCTGGGGACAGTTGTGATAAGCAAGTGTCTTCTTAATGTATAGCAGTACAATAAAGTGATATGGTACTTCTGTCCATGCAGAGCTCAGAGAGCAATATGTGGTCGTCATCATTTACTCCATTGCAAGTGTATGGTAATAGACAAAAGGTACAATCAGTCCTTTCACTTTTCTGAAGCCTGGAGTGACCATAATTTATATTTCTGAGAAATGCTGAAGCTTGGTTGAATGTGACATGCAGTTTCAGTGGTATCATCAGTGTTACTTTCTTTTGTTCACTATTTATTTCTTCTTTTTTTTTTAACTTGGCTACAGTAGTGATGGTCATAGAATGAAATGTTTTAAATATGCGTAAATCCTGAAGAGAAATACAGCCAGTTCCAGACTTATTGGCACCTTTTATGAAAATGAGCAAAAATTAATGTATATAAAAAATACCTACAATAAGTCAGAATTTTGGTTCAAATACATAGGGAAGCCATATACATTTATATTATTTAGTTACCATAGCCATATTATTTAGTGCAATAATTTTTAAAAAACAAAACATTTTATTGAGCAAATAGAATTCCTTCTGTAAAACATAGGTTTCACAAGTATTGGCACCCCTAAAGAATATTTAGAACAAAACACAACAAAAGGGTGTCTGTTCTGAAATTCTATACTTTTTTAATTGGATTCAGTCTCCAGAAACAGTAGTGCTGCCTTTTACCAATTCTTATTTCTCTAGGATACAAATATGAGGTTGCATACATGTAAAATCCCTTTGTCATCTGTCAGCATGGGCAAAACCCAAAGAGCTTTCTGCTGAAAAGAGACAGATGATTGTTGACCTACAGAGATCAAGTAGCAGATATGAAAATAAATAAAAGTTGAAAATACCACTAAGTACAGTGAGGTAATAATAAAAAGTCTCAGAAGTCTAGAATAGTTGTAAATTTTGCCAAGAAAGGGACCCATGTACATATTTGCCCCAAACAGTGAGGAAGATGGTGAAAGAGGCAAAGGGGAAACCAAGGATTATATTTTCAAACTGCACAGTTTAGTAAAATCTTGGGGTTATCAACATTCAAAATCAGTTGATAGATCCTACTGCCATGTCAACAAAAGTATGCTCTGATTAGGAGACCAAAATTAAACTTTTTGGCCATTGATATCATCTTTATCTGGTGATAAAAGAGGAGTGGACACAAGGAGAAGCACCTAGACCCACAGTAAAATATGGGGTCATTTAGGGTTATTTACACTTTGGGGCTGTTTAGCAGCTAGTGGTTCAGGGGCTCTATGATTGATGCCATAATGAATTCCACCACCAAGTACAAGGATATTTTAAGTCAAAACCTGGATAATGACCCCAAACATACATCCAAATCTACACAGAAATGGGTGCAAGAGCACAAAATCAATGCTTTGAAATGGCCATCTCAGTCTCTGGGTTTAAACTCTATTGAAAACCTGTGGTCTGAATTGAAGAGGACTGTCCACAAGCACCGAATATAAAGGAACTTGAAATGTTGGAAAAGTGGTCCAAGACCCCTTTACAACTGTTCTCCAACCTTCTCGAACATTACAAGAGGTTTAGTGCCATTAGTCTTTCCCTAGGAAGCATCACCAAATATTAATTGTGGGGGGCGCCAATAATTTCGAAACACCCATTTTATCAGAAAAAATGCACTAGTGAAGAAAACTTATGTATGAAAAAATAGTATCTTAAAATAAAAGTATATGACTCCCCATATGTTTAAGCCCAAAATATTATTCATTTCATGCATTGTTAATTTTCATAAAAGGTGCCAATAATTATAGAGTTTCTGTACAATTTTTTATATAACGATTTTTTTCAGGGAAATAGCATGTTAAAGTGTAAAATAATGCTGGCAGAAAAATCTTTCGTTGTCACAAAAAGGCCTGTTATAATTGTTCAAACATTCTATTTTAATAAAAGTGTAAAGGAATTAAATTTGTTATGCTTCAGGTAAGACAGCAAATATCACCATACTAACAAAAACTGGAGAAAATAGCAGAAATAATATATTTTCAGTCCTACTTAAAAACCCTTGCTTAAATGCAAACTGGAAAAGGATTAAACTAAAAAGTTTTTACCTTTTTGGATTTCTAATTTTTTCTCAGAAGGGAATAGAGTTCCACTGAAGGAAAAACCACCCTTCATTTAGGCTTGATATTATTGCAATATGTTTTGTATAATGATATGAACCTCACTATTTGTTCTCCGTGTCTTTGCCACTTTGAAAAGCTGTGATGTACATGAGCCAGTTGGTTAAGTGATGATGTTATCAGTAACATTTTGAATTGTAGGCTGTAGCCCATAAATTCATGAACTATACCCTTCTTCTTTGTTAATGTTTCAAATATCTGCGTTAATATTTATTTTGATAAACAGAAAATTAATTGTCACTAAAGGACAGTATTTAAATGAATAATTATAATTAAATCATTATTAATCAATTAAAATTGATTTTTAACAACTGAGCAGCATATTTATGCATGAAAAAGGTATAATTATCACTGATATTAAAAAAAATAGATTATTTTTAATCACATTTTTCTAGCTAAAATTTTGTTAAATATTTTGAATGGATGCTACAATAGGCTTTTGTTACAAGTTACAAGTTTTGTTAGTGTTTTTTTCTGTTGGGTATATAATAAGGAAATGTAAACTAAGCCGAAGTAGATAATTCAGGTGAAAAACAGACCTGTTCGTTGCCAGCAATATACATAATGTCTGATCAAAATGTGATCTATTGACCACCTCCCTCCCCTGATGAGACCAGCACTCCATGTTCCCAGAGCTGAGGACCCCCTCCCATAATGATGTGATCAGCATACCTGCATTTCAACATCACTTTATTCAGCTTTTACTGTCCTGCACAATGCTGTCCTTAGTAGTATAACCCGTCTTGGCCGCTATTACTGGCAGTATTTTTCTGTGTAGAACACCCACGAGGAGTGGGCAGCAGCTTGCACTTGGACCCCCAGAGGTTTTTGTTTTCTTCTCCTCAGTTGCTGACAGGCTAAGTGTATTGCACTTCTACCTGATACAGTTGCTCTCATTAACATGTAACCTCTGTCTATATAACTGCTGTCTGTTCTGTTGTCTTTACAAATATACAGGATAAGTATGTGAAGAGGACACAAGGACACTGGCATAGACACTGTTAAAGAATTGAGAATGAGTCATGCTTACTCTTTAAGTCATTTCCCTTAAGCTGAAAGGTTTTGTAACACTAATGCACCATCAGGTTAAATCCCAAAGTGTGTTGAATATTGATACCGACTTTTGCATTTATACCTGATGCTATTTGGAATGAGCTTGTGAAACAAATCCTTGAAGATCTGTGATTTTAACTGATGAGATGTAAGTGGCATTAAAAATTCCAAAATTAGTACCTTAAAAGTTGATACTGCACAAATCAAGTACTTATTTTCATAACCTACTCTGCCTTTTGAAAATTTCCCCCAATGTGCTTAGAGAACAGACGTTAACTTAAATGTTTAGATAAACAATAATGCATGGATTCTTATTAGATAGATTCTTATTTAAAAATATACGAATTTCTTTTGCAGAATAACAAAAGGCTTACTGATCCATATCATATTAATATCCATATGTATGGGGAAAAGAAATATTGTCATTTTATAAAACATACTGTACATATTGTGTTTATACTCTGCCTTCTTTAATGCTATTTAGCAATTTAAAGATACATAATGATCCCAGCAGTACAGTAATAGCCTCTTTGGAAAAGCTTATGAAAGGGAAAACTTTTACTGTCACTTTTAACACTTAATTTTCTACAGATTTTAATCAGAACCATTTTTAGCAGACAAATCTCGTTCCCACCTAAACCACACTGCCTGCTGCTGAATCCCAGCCAGCTATTATTCCTCCACTGTTTTGTGCACTTCCTCCTGTATCAGCTTGTGTTTCTCCTTCCTCTGGACCGTATCATATTGCTGTGAGGGAATACCACCCACACTTGCTCTTCTAGATGTCACTGTGCCCACCACTAACTTGTGCTGTTGCTAGGACCTATTCTGCCTCCTGCAGTCAGCAAGGTAAAGCAACCCTAGAATCACTTGAGTCCCTATATAGCAGCAGTTCCCTTGTCCGTACTGCCTAAACACTTCTCTTAGATTCCTAATTGGCAACTTTGGTGTTACTGTACTAGCTTCTAGCTGTACCAAACCATCTGTGCAGTTAATGGATCATTTTTCTCTCAAGTGCCTCAACAGATATAAACCAACAACAGCAGGAGAACTCAAACGCACCACTTCACAGCGCACAATATTGATGTCATTTCCTGCGCCGTTGCCTATCGCGACGTTTACAAACATGGCCGGAATAGAATGCCTTCAAAGGGAACTTTAAACGCAAATTGGGAAAAAAGAACAACTGGAAGAAGAATCTTGATGTGACAGAAAAGGATGCCCAAAATGAGGTTGGATCTAAAATTAATCAAGGTTCTAGACGATCAGTTTTAGGAATTTATGAACTAGCTTGCTAACAGCTAACTGTCCTGGCTCGCGTTTAATTAATTGCCAGATTTCTTTATTCTATTATATGACTGCGGTCTTGACTAGAAATATTACCCAATCTACTGCTTATCGAGCTAACCGATGTGTCTCTGTTCCATAACATATAACTCCGTTGTATATTATTGTTAGTATTTTTGGTCTCTGGTATTTTATCTTCCAGTACCGGACAGGTTGTTAGGTCCCCACCGTGGTTGTAGATGATGTGGTGTTTAAACCATCACTGTTTCGGCAGCGACACGCTGTGGGAGCTGGCCGCCGCGGAGGTACACGCGCGGGAGAAGGAGGCAGCCGAGGAGACCGCGGAACCGAGTTGGGATCCATCAGGAGTGTGCGAGAGAACGGTGTTCTTTATGGGCACCAAGGCAGCGGTGAGCCGAGCTCTCACAGCGGGATTCCACACACGGGGTAACCAACGGGGAGGATCAGCTCTGCTGTCCTTTAAGTGCAGTTTGAATGGCTACAATCCTATTCGAATGGCACAAACACAGAAATTCGTAGGTGCTGTACGTACAGTCGTTATCTCAGCAAATGTATACTTCTGCTTCACTAAATTAGTCTGAAACTAACTATAGGACAGACATTTCAACACGTGGCTTAGTGATGCTTGCTGATTCAAGGCGATTTAACTTGTCTGCTAACAAGGTTGCAAAACAACCAGATGTCAGTACAGAATGAACAAGTTTTGGTACCAACACAGTAATTGTAACACAGAAATAGTCATTTTACAATTCAATACATATTTTATAGCAGGTACTGCAAAGTGACACAGCACAGCGGAGACAAATTAGGCAGCTGCTGAAGAAAACGAAGAAGGCATCTTGCAAAATTAGAAGAAAACATAAAAATTACATTGAGAATATGGGAGAAAAATAAACTTTAGTGGGTGTCAGGGGAGGGTCCAAGTACCTGTGGTTATCCAACTCTCCTGGGTGTTCTAGTGTATTACAACATACCTGTACCAATACAGCTGACTGGGATGGCAGTTGCCTTTCAATCTCAAACTTTCAGGTTCAAAACCCACTCCTGCTGTAGCAGCCCTGATCAAGTGAGCAGTATAAATGTGTAAATCATTGGAAAAAGGTCTCAGGTAAAATAAAGGATAATAATTATTTCCCACAAATAATGAAGAACAATGAAACCAATTAACAAGCAAACCCTTTTGTATGCATTCATAATTCAAAAATGTCAGGTAAGTTGGAGACACTGTATAATGATTTGCTTAATTTTCCTCAGGGAAAGACAACAATTATGCTCAGATGTCTTGACAGGTAGGTGCTGAAAAAAAATGAATAGTCAGTAATAATTCCAAATAAATGGGTAATGAACAAGGTAGTTTTTTTGTTTTGACAGAGATGAGACACCTAAATCAACACTAGCTTTAGAATATACCTTTGGAAGAAGAGCACGTGGACACAACAAGGTAGGAGGGAACTTCTGGTTTTTGTCACTTTGGCATAATAATATGAGCATACATACAGTGATATCTCTGACTTCTTCCTCCTTTTTAACAGCCCAAGGACATTGCTCACTTTTGGGAACTGGGAGGTGGGACCTCCTTGTCAGACCTAATCCAGATTCCAGTCACGGTGCAGAATGTGGGGTCAGTGCTCTCAGTTCCATATATTAATCATTCAGAACACGCATTATAAATTTTGTATCTATTGCTCTTAAGTAGATCACTTCAATTTTGTTTATCCAGGGTCTGGCTGGGAAAGTACACGTACTGTACATATTAAATAACTAACTAACTAACTTACTAGGGTAATTTAAAGTCTCTGAATGGCCAAAAACAAATCAGGTATTAAACCACTGGATTCAATTTACTGTCTTCACTGACCCCATTTAACATATTTTTTGAGTTTTTCCTGGAATAAAAGAAGCAGGAAAACCATCTGGACTGGACTTCCAGAACCAGAGGTTCAGTAGTTTTGATTTTGGAGAGGGAAATGAAGAGAAAAAATGCAGTGTGAGTCAGTGCAGCCTGGGGCTGATTCAGTGTGGTCTGGCTCTACAGTGTCCTGGCAGTGGTACTGATTCTGGACCTGTCCAAACCCAACTTGCTGTTTGGAACTGCAGAGCGACTGCTGCAGGCCACCCAGACCAAAGTGAATCGAGCATTTTCTGATCTACAGAGGACAGGAGGGTCCAGGTCCAGCAAGCCATTTGCACCACACAGAGCCCCACACATCCTCCACAAGGATCATCCGGTAAGAGGGAGGGAGCTTGTCTTCATAATGCAACAGTGTAGAAGCTTATTGATTTAGAATGGAGCTTTAAAGTTAATGTGATGCATTCTAACACAGCTAAAACTTGATTAATTTTAATTTTTCACAGGACCGTGAACTAATAAACCCATTTCCAGTTCCGTTGCTCATCATTGGCAGCAAATTTGATATTTTTCAGGTAAAATACCCTTTGCCTGTTTATTTGCACTTCAGTATTTTGTAAGATCTTTAATAATTATTCTGTAGAGGCATTTTTTTCAGTAGAATGGCGATATGTGATGTTTTATTCATCTGTAAAATAGTAATATCAGTACAACTGCTGTATAATATTCTGAAAAGAACTGTGACTTTACCTGATTTTTTTTTTTTTTTTAAATATATAAAGGACTTTGACTCTGAGAAAAGGAAAGTGATCTCCAAGACTCTACGGTTTCTTGCCCATTATTATGGAGCGTCTTTAATTGTAAGAATTAGAAAAATTGTTTGGCTCCCTGTCACTTTGCATAATGACCTTTGTAGTAATCCTTTGAGATAAGTTATTATACATCAAAGTTGTTGGTGGTTTAAATAAGAAATGCCTGGCAAAAAGCGAGCAGAAGTTGTTTTAAATTACTCTGGTTTATCAAGCATATCCTAGTTCTTTCAATACAAAATTAATTTAGGATGAACCTGAAATATAATAAATTTTGCTGTTGTCCCAGTATCGTTTATCCATCATCGTATCATTATCGTATGTCCAGGCTCAGACACATGACTGAATTTCACAGTTTGGGTTCCTATGTATTTTGCTAACCATTATCTGCATTATTTAATGAACAACATAGGCACAGAAACAAAATGCAGACTATAGCATTCTAGGTACTACAGTATATCAGCCATGCGCTTAGATTTTTTTATTTATACAGTACTGTGCAAAAGTCTTTGGCACCTGTGGGGAAAAATGCTATAAAGCGAGGATGGTTCCAAAAATAATGCCATGAACACTT